>JAQJVL010000007.1:2330111-2580228 GCA_035578905.1 Stictocephala bisonia
CGTATTAAATATTTAGCCTTGAGATTAGAAACATTTAATCTATCAAGGACAACAAAACTTATGTTTAATTGAAATAGTTTACTGGAATGTGTCTTTACAACACAGATGAATTATTAATAACTAATTAAATGGCATCGAAACCAAATACATCAATTTAAAGTAACATGCAAAGTCAATTAATTGAGCGAAAACCAGAAATCAGTGAAATCGTGTAATCGTGTATGAAAGTCCAACATCACACGTAAGTAACTTTTAACAATAGTATTCACGGAAAGTGGAATTGCAATACACAAGATGTAAAAGTAACTAATAGAGACAAATAAAAATAACAACAAAAGAAATATATAATAATAAAATGTTTTATTTCATGAAACAATATACAAATATTGCATAGAAATCGTCAAGTTTGCAAACAAATTCATTAAAGTTATATATATATAAACATTCACTCAATACATAGTCACATTCATACTTACAATAATCAAATCATTCATTCGTTTGAACTAATCCACTCCAGCACCTACATCAGTCAGCCAATCACTAGGTCTCATCTGTGCTGTAAAACGCTTCTGATATCAAGGCAGCTTTCAGACGAGTTTTGAACGCCTTCAGCGTCGGGGCACTTTAATTGCGTTCGGTAATTTGTTGACAAAACGTCACCCGCCTGTGAGGGCAAGCGCTCGTAAGCTACCGTCCTGTGTCTTCCAGTTCGGTAGTTGTCCCTGCCTCTAGTTTCATAAGAGTGTATTTATCTACCTCTTATGGGATCGCATTTTGATTTGAAGAACACACAAGTTTCTAAAATATACAGGCAGGGTAATGTCAACATTTTTAGGTTTTTAAATGATGGCTTGCATAACAATAACAAAGGTTAAAAAAGTGATAAACAAATTTGAAAAATCAAAAATGTTACTGAACGTAGACGTTTAATACAGGAAGTGAAACATAAACAATTTGTTTGTAAATTACATGCGTTTTTCAAAAGAATCCAAATATCTACTTTAATATTAGGAAAGGTCTAAGTAACTTATACGTGTTCTTTCCATTTCGGGAAAAACTTTTTTTAAATATAGTCAAGAGAACATAAAATCAAGAACCTAGACTATAAACACAAAAGAATACAGAGTCCCAAAATCCAACTTTGTCTATTATTACTCTAGTAGGCTAAAATAAGAAAAACAAGAAAAAGAACTAAGGTGTGATTCAAGGTTTTGAAGAATGGCTAATGTAGAGTATTTCAATTTTTAAGAAATAGCAGCAATCATATATTTTTGTTACAAGAGTGTAAATGCAAAGAAATTTCATGTAGGTTTAAATTACAATATAACAAATACCGGGTGGACAAAATGGAAACTCTTTCACAACAATGTTATTTTTTCCATAGATAATTTGAGAGTTTAATATGTTTAAATAATTGCATTCCATAAATTATAATTTTTTATCAGAATAATTTACTTAAAACCGTTACATTAGTTACTTTAAAATTCAAGTGAAGTCTGGTTTGCGTCGATTAATTTCACTTAAATAGGCCTTTCATTTGATACCAAACTAGACCTAGGCTTACATTAAATATTTTCGTTCAACTCCTCGTGGGCCGTCCCGTGGAAAAGATGAAATTCCGCTAATAGCGTCATATGTATGTTAGTTGTAACCATGATCGTGTACAAGATTTCACTTCTACAAATGAAGCTATACAAAAGTTGTGAGAGCGTTTCCATATTTTTTCCACCCTGTACTACACCTCAAATAATATTTATAATGATTCGACTCATTTCATAATTAGTTAAGAAGTAATTTATTACTCCGTAAAATAATTACAAAATATATAACAACTTTATGGAATTTATAGCCATTTTGACTAGTTATGCTGGCTAATACAGTGGAAATTGTTTGTAATCACAAATTAAACTATAGAGAATTGAATGCAATATTCGACGGATTTTCCTACAATCACGAGAATGATGTTTAAGTCACACAAGCACAGAATGACGCTATCAGCTGTACTTGGCACTTAAATGGGACAAACTGATCGTTTCTCAAGAAGGAAAACTCTGCTTCTCATTATAGTTCTTGGATCTTCAATACATACCTTCCTGTAAACGTAAACATACCTCACTTCGTGTGAGACATCCTTGTACTCAGTGTGGCAGACAACCAGAGAGCAGCTTTTTATTCATACAATGTTGTTACATCTTTTTCTCTGTAAGTGTATTATTTATCTTCATCATTAGCAAATTGTTCAAATTGTCACTGCTTACTGTTTTCGTTCTTTACAATACAATTCAATGTTTGTAAAGAACAATGTTTCAATGTTTTTATATTAAACAATAAAAACTTTTTAGGCGCGCACGAGAGATGTAAGCTTGCATAATTTAAAATACTTCATATATTCCGAGTGACTCTCAACGGTGACCTCTCGAACAAGTACCCTCTAGTTGACTCCTTACTTTGGTAATGATCAACCCGCCCGCCCATACACGTACAGTGGTATTGACCCACCCGCCCGCCCATACACGTACAGTGGTATTGACCCACCCACCCGCCCATACACGTACAGTGGTATTGACCCATCCGCCCGCCCATGCACGTACAGTGGTATTGACCCACCCGCCCGCCCATACACGTACAGTGGTATTGACCCACCCGCCCGCCCATACACGTACAGTGGTATTGACCCATCCGACCACCCAGGCACGTAGAGTGGTATTGACCCACCCGCCCGCCCATACACGTACAGAGGTATTGACCCACCCGCCCGCCCATACACGTACAGTGGTATTGACCCGTCCGCCCGCCCATACACGTACAGTGGTATTGACCCACCTGCCCGCCCATACACGTACAGTGGTATTGACCCACCCGCCCGACCATACACGTACAGTGGTATTGACCCACCCGCCCGCCCATACACGTACAGTGGTATTGACCCACCTGCCTGACCATACACGTACAGTGGTATTGACCCACCCGCCCGACCATACACGTACAGTGGTATTGACCCACCCGCCCGCCCATACACGTACAGTGGTATTGACCCACCCGCCCACCCATACACGTACAGTGGTATTGACCCACCTCCCCACCCATACACGTACAGTAGTATTGACCCACCCGCCCGCCCATACACGTACAGTGGTATTGACCCACCCGCCCGCCCATACAAGTACAGTAGTATTGACCCACCCGCCCGCCCATACACGTACAGTGGTATTGACCCACCCGCCCGCCCATACACGTACAGTGGTATTGACCCACCTGCCCGCCCACACACGTACAGTGGTATTGACCAACCCGCCCACCCATACAAGTACAGTGGTATTGGCCCACCCGCCCGCCCATACAAGAACAGTGGTATTGACCCACCTGCCCGCCCATACAAGTACAGTGGTATTGACCCATCCGCCCGCCCATGCACGTACAGTTTCATTGTTCAACATTGTTAGTTAATATTGTTTTATAGAACATTTTATCATGTTACAATTATGGGATTAAATAGGAAGTATACAAATTGCTATTTTGTATCTTTTTCGTTTGTGCAGTTAAAAAATACTACGATAGGAACCTCTGAACAATTATATTCTTGTAATTTGATCAATATGAATAATTATATTTAGGAGTTCTTTATCTACTACTGGAATGTCCACTATTAATAATATTAACTGTACTTTTGGCGTTCCTTATCACTGTTGATTTGCGACGCGTTTCGTCACTGGCGAATATTGTTTTATTTTTTGAAAACGCGAAGTGTATTTGAATATACATTTGACATAATTATGTCTCGTTTTAGAATGTGTCTTAAGGCCTAGATATGGCAAAGGCGATATGGCGCGCTAACAAAAATAACAAGGTAAACAGTCGTAATGGTTTGTTTATTGCACGATTCGTTAAAAAGACAGTTTTCACAAGGTGACCGTCAATCAATCTACTTGACGTAGATAATGTACGATATGGTTCGATGGTAATAGGAAACGTATGTATAATTAATGATCTTGGTAGATGGTATGGGATAGTCCAGGAAAGACGAAGAAGTGAAATATGATAGTAGATTTCTTCAGCGTAACATTTATTGAGATAACATTTAACAAAAGTAATACAAGTAAAAACAATAACTCTAAATATAACATTTATTGCATAATTTGTATGTTAGTTAATTCAAAATAACAAATAACATGTAAAATAGAAACAGAAAATTACATCAAGAGTATATGAAAAGTCACGTTGGGACAGTTTTAATTTCTTAAATGAAAGTAATAATCAAGCGCATGCATCGGTGTAAAGTATATATTTTATTTATCATGTCACGTTCGTTTACAGTGGTATGTAGTATGTCTTTCTCTCGTAATAATCAAGCGCATGCATCGGTGTAAAGTATATATTTTATTTATCATGTCATGTTCGTTTACAGTGGTATGTAGTATATCTTTCTCTCGTAATAATCAAGCGCATGCATCGGTGTAAAGTATATATTTTATTTATCATGTCATGTTCGTTTACAGTGGTAATGTAGTATGTCTTTCTCTCGTAATAATCAAGCGCATGCATCAGTGTAAAGTATATATTTTATTTATCATGTCATGTTCGTTTACAGTGGTAATGTAGTATGTCTTTCTCTCGTAATAATCAAGCGCATGCATCGGTGTAAAGTATATATTTTATTTATCATGTCACGTTCGTTTACAGTGGTAATGTAGTATGTCTTTCTCTCGTAATAATCAAGCGCATGCATCGGTGTAAAGTATATATTTTATTTATCATGTCACGTTCGTTTACAGTGGTAATGTAGTATGTCTTTCTCTCGTAATAATCAAGCGCATGCATCGGTGTAAAGTATATATTTTATTTATCATGTCATGTTCGTTTACAGTGGTATGTAGTATGTCTTTCTCTCGTAATAATCAAGCGCATGCATCGGTGTAAAGTATATATTTTATTTATCATGTCATGTCCGTTTACAGTGGTATGTAGTATGTCTTTCTCTCGTAATAATCAAGCGCATGCATCGGTGTAAAGTATATATTTTATTTATCATGTCATGTTCGTTTACAGTGGTATGTAGTATGTCTTTCTCTCGTAATAATCAAGCGCATGCATCGGTGTAAAGTATATATTTTATTTATCATGTCATGTTCGTTTACAGTGGTATGTAGTATGTCTTTCTCTCGTAATAATCAAGCGCATGCATCGGTGTAAAGTATATATTTTATTTATCATGTCATGTTCGTTTACAGTGGTAATGTAGTATGTCTTTCTCTCGTAATAATCAAGCGCATGCATCGGTGTAAAGTATATATTTTATTTATCATGTCATGTTCGTTTACAGTGGTAATGTAGTATGTCTTTCTCTCGTAATAATCAAGCGCATGCATCGGTGTAAAGTATATATTTTATTTATCATGTCATGTTCGTTTACAGTGGTAATGTAGTATGTCTTTCTCTCGTAATAATCAAGCGCATGCATCGGTGTAAAGTATATATTTTATTTATCATGTCATGTTCGTTTACAGTGGTAATGTAGTATGTCTTTCTCTCGTAATAATCAAGCGCATGCATCGGTGTAAAGTATATATTTTATTTATCATGTCATGTTCGTTTACAGTGGTATGTAGTATGTCTTTCTCTCGTAATAATCAAGCGCATGGATTGGTGTAAAGTATATATTTTATTTATCATGTCATGTTCGTTTACAGTGGTATGTAGTATGTCTTTCTCTCGTAATAATCAAGCGCATGCATCGGTGTAAAGTATATATTTTATTTATCATGTCATGTTCGTTTACAGTGGTATGTAGTATGTCTTTCTCTCGTAATAATCAAGCGCATGCATCGGTGTAAAGTATATATTTTATTTATCATGTCATGTTCGTTTACAGTGGTAATGTAGTATGTCTTTCTCTCGTAATTTTATTTATCATGTCATGTTCGTTTACATTGGTAATGTAGTATGTCTTTCTCTCGTAATAATCAAGCGCATGCATCGGTGTAAAGTATATATTTTATTTATCATGTCATGTTCGTTTACAGTGGTATGTAGTATGTCTTTCTCTCGTAATAATCAAGCGCATGCATCGGTGTAAAGTATATATTTTATTTATCATGTCATGTTCGTTTACAGTGGTAATGTAGTATGTCTTTCTCTCGTAATTTTGGTAAATTAACATGATACCTGTGAAAAACGCAAGTAGAGCATACTGTGAATGTAGCAGCGGTCACAGCAATAGGAATAGCAACGATATATCGATAAATATACTTCGATATAGCGATTTATTAGTATCGATATTTTGGTCAGATATGTCAATAAATATTGACGTTATTCTTTCTCTTCAAAATCATCCCGATTCGAAAAAACACACAAAAAACCTCTTATGCGTACAAAACATGCATTGAAATAATAGAGTAACTTTATTTTGTTTTTTTTTTTTTTACGTGAGATTGACGCACATAAATGTAGTTTATAATTGACCAGTGGGTGGAAGATTAGTGTTTATTAGAAGCCTAATGGCATGTTTAATGTGGAAAACAAAAAATAATCATTACATTATTATTTTATAATTTACATATTAATTAAAAGTATAATTTGTCTTCTTTTCAATTTTTTTCATTCAACTCGACAGACCACAACTTTTTTTCGTGTGGATAAATGTGTTTAATTTTAAATTCAGTAGGCTATTCTTAATAGTGACAGCAAAACATGAGTTTATTTTTGGTCATGACTGGTCCATACTTTTAAACCAGATAAATAATTTACAATTAAAAACATCAATTACCTGATATATCGATTTTAGGTTAGTGGTATATCGATAATCCGATATTTCGATATGTTGAAAATATCGATAGACAGGTGTGGCCGTAGTTACTAGCGGTCGTAGCTGAGGGACTAAATCGGTGACTTGTCACGTTGCCGGGGTTCGATTCCCGATGTGACCACAACAGTTTTTACCTCGTGCCGCTCCCGTGGTTCAGAAATCACTTTAACCCAGTGGGACCGAAATTAAATGTTAGAGAGCTCTTCTTAGCCGTAAATTCACCAACATTTTAAAATTAAAATGTAAATTCTGAAATCCAAACACACGACGGTGATATTATTGTCAAGTAGTTAAAGACGATTAAGAAGGAAGAGTTGAAAAGAGTAAGGAGAATTGTGTAGAAAGTTACTCACAGACATCGACTTATCTCAAATGGAAATATTCATCATTATCTCAATAGCCAACGCAGTGGTGGGCCTATAGATTGTTGTGGAATCCGAACCACTGACGTGTTGTTGATTTTCTTTGCTTTTTGACCATCTGAACTATTTTTCCTTACCAAAGTTGATGTATAACCAATAAATCCGGACACTTCATGTTTTCCTAAACTAACTACAGACTTATCTCCTCATCTCTCATCGTTTTTACATATAACTAGTGATAATAAGGTAAACGTTTTATAATAATAATCAACATAATAAATCAGTCGAGGCCGTTCAGAAGAAAATCCTACCATGGATGCCGTAGCTCGGTTATTATTTATTTTGAAGACGCCCATCGTATAGATAGAGCAAATACGGATTTTGAATGAGTGTGATGACTTTAGACAAGGGAATGTAGTCATTGCTACAAAATAAGGCCGACTATTCCTCACAAAATGTCATTAATTATTAGCCAAATGACAAATTAACTGGTGGCTTAGGTGGGAGATCGTGTACAACTTTTAATTTATCAAATTTTATTAGCTCGCTTGGAGTGACTGACTTGTGCTTCGTGGCCACTGGTTCAGTTGAGTTTTAGTGGTTTAAGAGTTCAGGAATAAAAAACTTTTCGTTCAAGAGATAAATTTTTTCATACTTCGTGAACCGGATGTGATCTGATAATCACATTTATTCAATCATCACAAAAACTTACATTTAGCGAGTTTAGCCCCTTTCTCAAATGTTGCATGTTTAGGAATCAGAGATGTTTAGGGCGCTTGAGAGTTCAACTGGCCAGTGGGAGATCCGAGATGTAGAGGCGTCGGAGGTCTAATTTAAAATAATAATAATTTTGTGATGACATTATTTAAGTGCAGAACCTAGCCTAACCTAACGGAAATCTAACATAAACCTAACCTAACCTAACCGATCCGACACACAACCTAAGATAAATGCCTAAGTTCTGTATGGATACCAAAGTGGCTATTATTATTGTGAATGTGGAAAATTAGGTGGACAAAATACTTATTACTTTAAATCTGTTTTATAATGTCCACAAATCTTTCCCCGCATCTCCTCAACTAGGTTCTATGGAATAGCCGAACTTATCTTTGTCGCTGCAGATCTTTCCTTGCCAAAGTAGCCTCACGGCGCCTCAGCCTTGACTGTGAGATTGGGCTATTTTTACCTCAAGTGACGCTAGCGCCACAAGTGTATCTGGTAGGGGACAGAGAACAATGTCCTCTCCGAACTAATCTTTGTCGCTGCAGATCTTTCCTTGCCAAATTAGCCTCACACCGCCTCAGCATTGAATGTCAGAAAGTGGCTACTTTTTACTTCAAGTGTATCTGGTAGGGGACAGAGAACAATTTCCTCTCCGAACTAATCGTTGTCGCTGCAGATCTTTCCTTGATAAATTAGCTTCACAACACCTCAACCTTGACTGTGAAATTGGGGCTATATTTACCTCAAGTGACGCTAGCGCTACATGTTTATGTAGTAGGGAACAAAGTACAACTTCCTCTTTGAACTAATCTTTGTCGCTGGAGATCTTTCCTTTCCAAATTAACCGCAGATCGGCTCAGCCTTGACTGTGAAATTGGGGCTATATTTACCTCAAGTGACGCTAGCGCTACATGTTTATGTAGTAGGGAACAAAGTACAACTTCCTCTTTGAACTAATCTTTGTCGCTGGAAATCTTTCCTTTCCAAATTAACCGCAGATCGGCTCAGCCTTGACTGTGAAATTGGGGCTATATTTACCTCAAGTGACACTAACGCTACGTGTGTTTCCTGTAAGGGACAGAGAACAATTTATTCTCCGAACTAATCTTCGTCGCTGCAGATCTTCCAAATTAACCGCAGATCGGCTTAGCCTTGATTGTGACAATGGGATCGGGGTAATTAACTTTGACACTGGGACTGGTAACGGACATTATCTGCTGAGTATAGAGTTCGGCATCAGAAGTTCTTATTTAAAATAAAAATGTGTTTCATGTAATTTAAAATGAGTTTAATTCAATGATTTTTCAGTTTTTTTTTTTTTTTTAGTTTGCTTGTTTTAGACCTTCTCACATTTTGTTGGTAAATTTTCACCTACGATAATTTTCCTTTTATAAATTCTGAAGCTACTAAAGATGATGTTTTTTGTATATAAATCGATAAATACTGTATATTATTTTTAATGGATATACAAAAGCTAAATTTAGTTTTCCTTTTCAAAGCATATCCTTTGGAATAAACAAATAAACATTTGTGATATTATCTAAATTTTAAATAATACGGCTGAAAAATTGTTCGTATAGTATAATACATCACACCATTCAGGTATCAGGACAGAATTAAGTAAAATACCTGAGAACACTTGATACATGTGATGAAGTCACTCCGCAGGAATAACTACCAGTTTTCAGTAACATTCCCCCTCGACAAGGGAAGATCACGCCGCTCTACTTTATCGATCACGTCTAGGGATGGCAACGATATATCGATATTTCGGATATGTCGATAAATATGTTTCAATATATATCGATATACTAGTATCATATTATCTTTCGATAATATCGGACATATCGATATTTCGGTCCGATATATCATATCACTGTATAATAACGCAATCCTCTCTCCTCCAAATTATCACGATTCGAAAAAAAAACACATTTAAGTTGTCTCTTATGCGTACAAAGCATGCATTGAAATAATCAACTAACTTTATTTAGTTTTCTTACGTGAGGTTAACGCACTTAAAATGTAGTTTATTGTAGACCAGGGGTGGACCGGGTAAATAAAGATGCCGGGTCCGATATAAGATATATCGAGTCCGATATATCGATATTTTTCTTTCGAGATTATCGTTAGATCCATATTTTGTTTGCGATATATCGATATGTTAAAAATATTTGCCATCCCTAATCACGTCTGCATTTCAAGCTCTGAATAACTGACGCAAATAAAATAGTGACCTTAAAAACTACTGGGAAAACTATTGGGAAACGTAACCTAACTTGTTTCACTTTTCCTGGACGTCTTAAAACCATGTTTTTGTTATGAATCAGTTTTCCTCAGGCTCTATTCGTCCTCATAAGCTAGAAGTAACTCTTTCTTAAACTTGTAAAAAATACTTAAACGAACTAACAATTATCTATAAAAATGCTGAAACTACAGGTTAAAAAAATTAAGTTACTAAAATAGTTTATATCCCATAGTTAATTACAATTTACTAATAAATAAAAAAGAAAAAGTAATAACTTTGTTTTGTGTGTGTGTGTGTGTGTGTGTGTGTGTGTGTGTGTGTGTGTGTGTGTGTGTGTGTGTGTGTGTGTGTGTGTGTGTGTGTGTGT
The DNA here is from genome assembly GCA_035578905.1 of Stictocephala bisonia. NCBI lineage: Eukaryota > Metazoa > Arthropoda > Insecta > Hemiptera > Membracidae > Stictocephala > Stictocephala bisonia. The sequence continues at coordinate 2,340,614 of JAQJVL010000007.1, forward strand.
GTGTGTGTGTGTGTGTGTGTGTGTGTGTGTGTGTGTGTGTGTGTGTGTGTGTGTGTGCGCGCGCGCGCGTGTGTACTGTGTCATGAAAAGTAGCTTACTTGAGTGAAAAACTCTCACATTAGCTTGATAAGAAGAAAGTTATCCAAGAGTTAAAAAATGTGTTTTTTAACTGTTCCTACAAAAATTAAGGTTAACCTGGCATATTAAAGAAAATTATATTTAAGTAATTGTTTGAGTCATGCATACACATTTATACTCATGAAAATTTATTTTTTATTTATTTATTCTTAAGACGCCGATCGTCAAGATATGGGCGAATTTGGATTTCGAATGAGTGTGATGAGTGTAGATGAACGAGTGTTGTCATTGTTACTATCTGAGTTCTAATTAGCTCAGAAAGGACTATTTATTAATAGCCCAATAGCCAGGGCAACTACGGGACCTACAGCTTTACATGGAATCCGAACCACGTAGTGTTGGTCTGATTTTCAGCTAACTGACAAGTCTGACACTCAGTTCTCTCACCTACACAACATCTGATCTTAACCACTATCCAACATTGACACTCCAGAAGACTTCTCTAGTAGTGTCTAAGTCGATGGCAACCATTGAGTGGACGCCGTGTCGGTAATAACAGGACCGAGTATGTAACCTATCGCCTACAATCTCCCAAACACTTTGTCCCCATACATCGGAAGGCTGATACGGAGTCGTAGCGATAACAGAGGTATCCGGGAGAGGAGTCATCGGTGTAAACATGATGAGAAGAGTAGATGAAGAAGGAGAGAGAGTGACTTTATAGTTTCGAAGACCAGTTTCTACCAAATAATTATCAAAATTATGTTTATATATTGAAGTAGAATTAGAATTTAAATGTTTGACCGTGCTATCTAATCTAACATAAACCGTTGTCCAACCTTACATACACAACTCGTAAGGGTATTTACAGGTGAAATCCTACCTACCCACCCTACAGACACGACTCATGAAGGGCGTAATATAAATGTGATAAAAACCTGTCGATTTTTTTTTACCGTCCTACTAATAAATTGGGTCAAGAGCGGGAGTTCTTTGTTGGGTACTTCAATTATCTATATTCACATTGAAGTGCTAACTCATGGCAGAAGTGCCGGCCTCCTTACCATGACTTCGGAACGAACGAATTGAGAGAACAATAATAAAAGGTACGTTGTTAACTCCTTTGTTACAACGAGAATGAATTGGAATAAATGATGATAACTGTAAAAGCACAAATACATTCCAAACGTCATGCATGTTGGTTTCCATTGTGATAGGAAGTCTTCCATATTTTGTTCATAATAGTTCGTTTTCATAATAGTTCGTTTTCATAATAGTTCGTTAAAACAAGTTTAATTTACCTGCTGATTCCTTCCCTTCAAATATTTTAACTTTAAAATTCCATAAATAGTTTAGATTTCAAGCCCCTTGCATTAATGTGGTTGTTAAAATGACGAAATACGTAAATTAAGAACCCAAAGTTCATTATGACATTGAAAATGACCAAATCTGGAAAAATAATTGGTTGACTATAAATTGTTACTTTGTCGTTGGATTAATGAATTAACGTACTAAGGCACATATGAATTTAGATTTTAATGCAAATAAATTTGGTCGAATAAAATCTCTCTTTTCTTGACGGACTGTATAAAAATACACGAAGTCTTGGGTGGCTTGTAGTAAGCTTACTTCTCCCACCTTCCGACTTGAGTTCCCAGGTTCGATTTTCGGCCTGGTGAGAGATAAAATTACATCCAATGTTGACCCAGCATCGTAAAGCAGATTGGGAGCTATAGATTCAGTAGCGAATGCTGGTAGAGAACACTGGAACTGACCACTTGTTCCCGAGGAAAACGACCTTGGGGGTTCTTATTACCCATTCTTGGGTTATTATGACTATTAAAATACGCTAGGAAGATACTATAATCGTATATTAGATATGTTTCAAATTATGTTTGTCTCATCAACGATAACATAGGATCTCATTTTAAGCTGTCTCTATATTGGTATGTACATTTTCACCGTGTCTACTTTTAGAGATATGTACGACAGTTTCTTTTACAGTATACTTTTCGTATAAATACGCTTTTCAATGTATACCTTTAGCACAGCAAATGAAAACAGCTGTGTGTTTTTTTACTTTTTTCAGTAAATTCTAAAGTCACTACAACATGCTACATACATGGGTGATATGGTATTTACAACTGTACTACACGTGTTAAAAGTTAACGTTAAAATTTAAAGACAACGAAACAGCACTGCGTATTTTCAGTACATAATTCAACATATGGTGATGAAATCATTTCACCATGCCTCTTTCATGGGGTGTTTATGTTAATAGATGATTTTGACCGTACTGGAACAAAATAAAAAACAACATTGTCATTTATGGATAATATGGAACTTACGACAGATGTTTATGTGCAAATTGATAAACAGCTGTTCGCTTTATCAATACATGCTACACCTCACTTATAATTCCACATGAATAAGAGCTACAGCTGTTGTTATTGTACGTAAATATAGTAAAAACAAAGTCTTTTTTATCAAAATAGTAGCTACTTGCCAGATTTATTCCTCACTGTTCACATTTTGCTTGCTTTTGAATGCAACGTGCACTGAACATTTGACGTCAGCATATTGTTTAACGTTTTATTGAAGTGTGGATAGGCCATCCATACAACTGTACACAAGATGGAATTCTTTCCGTAAAATTTGGCTTCCATTGCTTGCGACAGGTCATGGCCGAGCTCATCTCTCGTATCTTTACTTGTTCTCTAAAATGTTTATGTTCGATATACTATGGGTGAAATTGAGCCTCGAGTTCACAACATATCACAGGGCTTCTTATACACAACTCTGGTTCCTTTTAATTTTATTGTCATGTTATTGTTATGTCTTACTGTTTTCAAACTGTATGACATCGGACCTTACTAACAAAACCTAAAACATATTCTATTGACATTTTTAGTTTATATTTAAGACGTTTCAATGCCTTTCTGCTGAGCGAGTTACTTCACTAATGTTCACCTGATATTGTTTTTTTTTTTTTTTATTGTTACTCATTATTATTGTTTGTTTATTGTTGATCATTATTACTGTTTGTTTATTGTTACTCATTATTATTGTTTATTTATTGTTACTGATTATTATTGTTTGTTTATTGTTGATCATTATTACTGTTTGTTTATTGTTACTCATTATTATTGTTATTATTATAATCACCACTGGACGTGTATGGGTGTGCGGGTGGCTTATCACTACTTTAGGTATGGGTGGGCTGGTTGGTAGTCACCATTGTATGTGTAGGTGGATGGGTGGATCATCACCACTGCTCGTGTATGGGTGGGCGGGTGGGTTATCACCATTGTACGTATGGGTGGGTCATCACCACTGTACGTGTATGGGCAGGCCGGTGGGCCAGTACAACTTTACGTGTATAAGTGGGTGGGTGGGCTAATATAACTGTACGTGTATGGGTGGGCGAGTGGGTCAATACCACTGTACGTGTATGGGAGGGCGGATGGGTCAATACCACTGTACGTGTATGGGTGGGCAAGTGGGTCAATACGACTGTTCGTGTAAGGGTGGGCAGGTGGGTCAATACCACTCTACGTGTATGGGAGGGTGGGTGGGTCAATACCACTGTGTGTATGGGTGGGTGAATAATACTGTACGTGCAAGGGTGGACGATTGGGTCAATACCACTGTACGTGTATGGGTGGGCGTGTGGGTTCACACCATTGTACGTGTATGGGTATGTGGGTGGTTCATACCACTGTACGTGTGTGGATGGGTAAGTGGGTTCATAACACTGTACGTGAAGAGGCAGGTAGGTGGGTTCATAACATTTTACGTGTATGGATGGGTAGGTGGGTTCATAACACTGTACGCGAATGGGTTTGCGGGTGGGACTTAAGGAACTTAGAGAAGGGTCTGCGCCGGGGGGTGGATATTATTAAAAATAACTATGAACATTTAAAGGAACCACTATTGATGGTAGTTAATAACTGATTGTTGTGTTATTTTGTTCATATATTTATCTGGCTTGATTTTACTGTAATTTTATATAGTGTATTTTGTTGTATTTAGCATGTTGTTTTTATTTTGATTTATTTTAGTTGTTTATTGTGTTTGTCTCTTGTACGTTGGTTTAGAAGAAGATTGTGGTCAGATGGTGCATGACCTTATCTGCTTTATTATATTTATATCTCGTATTCATTTTGAGTATTAAATAAATACTTTTTTTGCAATGCTATATTGTAATTTGCGTAATAACCTGTTTTATAACATTAGTAAAATAAATATCTATTCCAAAGAAGCACTTTGAGGTTTTCTGCTGTTCTCATCCAACGATTTAATTCATTATTATATTTATTTTATGTTATTGTATGTTTATTTTACTTTTCATTGTGCCATCTTGGCGTCGATTGTTGTAATTTGCTGCTTCACATCGGTAAACAAAAATGAATCACATACTTGTAAAGCACATTATATAGTTAATGGAAGTAACCTTTTACACGGGACTGTGTGAAAGCACATCTCATTTATGAAGGAGACACCCGCCCTTATACGGTCGATACAGTTGACAGCTTCACTCATTGTGTTAATAATGTCTCACTTACACACTTAAAACGTTATTAGACTTTCTATGACGACGTTTCTGTAATTTTTTATGCATTATACTATAAATAAAGGTTGAAGGTAGATTGGAGAAGTTTACATATAAATCCTTAATCTTTTCAATTACCTGTCCCCTCACTTTTACTCAAGAACTCAATCATTTTACATTTTACTTTGAGACTTTCCCACCTAAAAAAAAAAACTAAAATCCAGATGCGTATTTGAGTTTGTTATCGTTGTTTTGGCTATTTATAGCCGGGTTCAGTGTAGTTTAACAATTGGAAGGCTGCTGCAACTGTCTATTTATAGAGGTGCATGTATTTTGCACCTGCGTAAAATCATTACCACTGCACATGTGTGGGTGGGTTGGATGGTCATTACCATTGTACGTGTATGGGTGGGTGGGAGGGTCATTACCATTGTACGTACATGGGTGGGTAGGTGGGTCATTCCAACTGTGCGTGCATGGGTGGGTTGGAGGGTCATTACCATTGTACGTACATAGATGGGTAGGAGGGTCATTGCCATTGTACGTGCGTGGGTGGGTTGAAGGGTCATTACCATTGTACGTGAATGGGTGGGTTGGAGGGTCATTACCACTATACGTGCATAGGTAGGTGGAAGTTCATTACCACTGCACGTGAAATGAAATACGTCTTTACTTTTTAACACGAAGTTAGGACTAGACAGGTATTTGTATACGGAGGTGTTAAAGTACTACTTTTGTATAAAAAAATGACGGACTTTTTAGATGTCAGTGGAGTGTTAGATAGTGGCAGTTGTATGTTTTAAATTCATATAGATCAAACAATAAGAGAAAGACGAGAAGAAAATTATAAAAAATACATAAATGATCAAAAACGATATTTGTCAAAAGAATTGTACTCACATTTGTAAAGTAATTGCTTATATAGCGTTGTTCTACCCTTTAGGAATCTAATTTCGAGAAATCCTTTCTCGGCGAGTATCTTAAATACAAAATCTAATTTCCTTCCGATTTTCATCAAAATCTGTCCAACTCCTCCGGAGATTTCGTGACGAGTGAGTACATCGCTCTTGGATTATATATATATGTCATGATTAAGATTATAAACTTTGTAGTCTGACATTTCACACGTTCGTAATTTCTGCAACACGTAACTCAGGCATGTTACGTAACTCAACACGTAACTCATAAATAATATGAAAAGGCGATAAGGGTTAGTAAGTCTTACGTTACCAATCTATTTAACTTCTTTTTATACCCACAAGATTCAAGATTCTCTTTATTTACATAATCTTTAAGATTAGTAATTGCATCAATACAAAGTTGCTATTTTAATCTAGCATAAAACATGGAAGTAATAATACATTTCAACAGTAACACATTTAAAAGTAAAAGAACAAAAAAAATAAAAGCTTAAGATAATCTGTTTCATGAATAAAATTAACATAATTATGTTTATTGTAATACACTTAGAAGAAAAAATATGTAAATATCTATAAGTACAATAAAATCACACCAAGATTTTCAAGAACAAACTAAAACAGAATTGAACAAATAAAATGAAATGCAAGAGGTCTATACTTAAATTACGTACAATTGGGTTAAGAGATAAAGTAGAAAACAATTATGTCATGTCTAAGTTATAATATTTCTATGTGTTAAAGAGGTTTTATTAGTTAAATTACCAAATAAAAATTTGGCCATTCCTTTACCTTACGTTTTGTTACTGCTTCAACAAATATTTTTAATTAAATATTAATTAAAAAGGTTTCTAATATAAGGGATTTCCCGAGGGTTGGAAGTGGTCTGAATACGATACAGTACATGATCTATCAGCCACATCCCGACCACTGAGGATGGAACATAGTACAGGTGAAACGTCGGTTACTGAACATTTGTAAATATAGCTGTGACGTATTTAATCTTAGAGCCATAACAGTGTATGTGTGTTTTTTAGAAACAGTTATGAGTCAGTTGTGCGTTAAGTGTTATGCAATCATCTTATCGATGCACATTAAGTAACTGCATTTTTTCTTTGTAAGATACCATTTTATATCAAGGTGCTTGAAAGATATGTTACAAGACTTTTTACTAAACTCTCTGAATTATATTTATATTAGAAATACTAGACGTTTCCAAAATTGAATCCCACAAGTTTACGTGGTTTAGTTGTACTCACACAAAGTTAGTTCATTGCCAATGGAAAGTTTCGTTTTTTATGAAAAGGCCAATACAGATTTCTTAACTTCAAGTTTAGATAAGTCTCTTGTTACAAATATGACGTTTCCAAGTTAATTTCTGTCAAGATCTAGAGCTAGACATTTACCTACTTCTACTAAATATAAGTAACAGGGGGACACGCATCTGTTATTGTAGTAAGTTGTACAGGTCGATTTTATTTACTTTATTAATTTTGACAATGCTTTATTACAGCGTTTAAAGGGAAATTACAATAAAACGTTAATTTTATAAAGATTAACAGAGAAACATTCATAAATCAATTGTTCTTGTTGCATAACTAACTAGAAATTACTAATAAATAATACAAATATTTTTATTGTTTGTAAAATTCTCTATTTTATATTTATTAAACTGTTTGACATTTATAGTTTTGACACTATTTATCTATTATTTGATTTATATTGATAACAATTTGACATTATTAATTAATGATATTTACATAATTAACATGAGTTATTTAGACTCATTTATTCCCGATTTATGTAGCCATTCCGAGAGCTTATGTTCCTGTCTGGATTATTTGCAAGGAAATCATTAAGCTATAAAAACTTATCCTGGAATCATATTGTAGTTATTAACATCTCACGTTGTAACCACTTGTGAGACAAATAGTCAGAGACAGTTTTACTCAGTGTGGTGTTAAACTAGATTACACCACACTGTTTTCGTGCATTTCAAGACCATATGAAATCTACTACATTTACGCAGTCGTGACTAGTCGCGTGCAGCCTCGCAGTGACATGTATGCAGATGCGATGATACATCGTCAGTTCTACACACGTCACGCTAGGTACTGACTAATTGAAATCATCATTTCTTGATGATGCAACCGACCGGTGTAAGTTATTAGAATGCATTGTCCAGCATGCATCATGCCTAAATGAATCATCAGACAGTCCGAGTTTATGAAACCCTGTGATTTAGTTGCATTACGCCAGTACCCAGTAAATGACCGCCACTTGACCTTGTCGCGTAAACAATTATGATTGTGACATTGATTACCAAACGCAAGTGATTTCTGCAATGTCAGCATTCGTTTATATGGTCGAGATAAAATCTGAACGGATCACTCCAAATGCTTGCATTGTTTGGTCTGTTTCGTAACAAACGTTTAGTAGCAGCTTGTGCGACTACTAGTTGGTGTCTACTGACGGCACGGTACGTATGAGCGTGAAAGTGGTTTTAAATCTAAATACCCGTTCCTTTTTGTATATAAATCGCAAAACAATTAATTACTGTGTTATATTTATGTCAACTATGAAATATTCAAGTTTTTTTTAATTTCTTTTATATGTAATTTTTATTTTGTAATTTATTTTACTTTGTATACCAATTTATTTCGTACCCACTAGGTGTCACAAAAAAGCAACCTGGATGGTTATTTTAGAAATCTAAACTAATTTAGAGCAAATAATGATGGATATATTTTTTTCTAATTTCGCCCCATTTAGTATCAATCTTTCCTTTTTGTGTTTATTACAAAACAATTAATTGCTCAAGATCGGTATGACTAGCTGACGAAATGTTTCTTTCACATTTATTTACATTATTATTACTAAACAGCCAGAAAAAGCCATGGTGTTATCCTTAGCCATTTCAAAATTGTAGCATTTCAAAATATTTTGCTAAAAAAATGGTTTAAAGATTTTAAATTGCCATTATTTTGAAATGACTAAGAATTACTCAATGGCTATTTCTTTGCTGTTCAATAGTTAATTGTGATGTAAAGAAATGTACGAAATTTTAAGTCATTTGGTCAAACCTTTTTTTCCTTGTTAGACACTAAACGGAGTGTAATCTAACAAAATTTACCCTTCACTTTTTGCAGTTAACTAGGGGGGTTGAATCCGAAAATTAACAGCCAGGACACCTCTTTTGTGGCACTATGTGAGTCTATACCATAAAAGTTGTTAGGTGTGAGAGCTTGATAGTCCTAACCTTACAAGTTTCTTTTTCATTTTAACTTTGATTACAAAATTATTGTTTAATTCCTTTCGCAGTATTATGATAAAAAGTTCATTTACGATGCCACCACGCAAAGCCTACTTAGAATATGGTAATAATGTCCGTCAAGTGTTCTGTTCGAACTTCAAGATCGAACACTTCAAGATTGAACACTTCAAAGCGAGCAATGTTTGAATCACACTTTCCGTTTTAATTCTTTTATAAGATGTTTTCCAAGTCAAAACTCGATTTCAAAACATTGAGCCCATACAAGCTCAAATCGAACATTTTCTTTCCGATCTCTTCACATCCGGAGCAATAACTACGATCGTTTGTTTTTTAAGGGGTGTCTGATCTTATTTTTTCCTTTTCTGCCCACTATCCCTTAACTATTGATCGGGAATGAATTTATTGTTTTTAAAACAAACCTTCTACTAACAAATCATTTTAACAAACCCTATATACTAAAACAATAGGGCCATTTAGTTTACTCACTTTCTAAACTTATTACTTGACCGATTTTAGTGAAATTTTTGTTATTCAAAAGATAATTTTTATTTCTAAGTCGTAGTGGAGCTAGATTTTTGGAATTCCCGTAGATTTTCGTCCTACACACCGTCAAAGTTGCAATGTTATTCTTATGTAGATTAATTTTAATTGACCAGCTGGTGGCATAAACAAACGTTAAATGGTCCAAATAATTTGTTAGGTTAAACATAGAGCGCAGCACAGTAAAATATCAAGTTAATTACATAAGAGAACGAATTCATGTATGTCTGCGTGTACGTACAGTGGTATTGACCCACCCACCCGTTCACCCCTACACGTATAATAGTATTGACACACCCACCCACCCCTACACGTACAGTGGTACTGACCCACCCACCCACCCCTACACGTACAGTGGTACTGACCCACCAACACACACCTACGCGTACAATGGTATCATCAGCCGTTAAATAAAATAAAAATAAAACATCAAGTGCAGTGAGTGAGTTACTGTAAACGAAATAATATGATTTTGCTTAATACAATTTAATTATTAATATTTGAAGTCAAAAGTTACATGCGGAGGCGCCACGAGCGCAGCGAGTGACGGGGTTGGCACGCGAAGCGTGCGGGGGTGTTCCCTAGCTGCCTCGTAACAGCAGAGAAAGATTTATCCTAAATGCCTTTGAACAAGTTAAAATAACTTAGTGGTTTGCCTGAAGTTATGTAAGTTTTTTTTTAATTAGTTCATATCTCAGGATTATTATATGATAAATTGTTGAAAACAAAGATTCTCATTAGTGGCAGAAGCAGCTAAAATTATTCGTTCATACGGGTGTATGCTTAACAACGTTATTGAACCTGAAAAAAAATATTTCGAGTTATGTTATCCATAATATCTCACTTTTGTACATAATTCTTAATTCTTGCAGATGCAGTCGCCATACGGTAATGGGAGTTCATCAACCCGGCAACAAGCTTTATATGTTATAAAAAACACGTCAACCCGGCACTGGACCTTTCACTGGCCGCCATGACAGTATGTCAACCCGGCACCAGCCACCCCTCTTACCCATTCCACCTACACTACCCCCTCCCAACCCCTCCTTTCTCTTTCCCCTCCCCTAATCACCTCCCCTTTTCGAAAGGTGCCGTAGGTTCGCGCTGTCCATGTCCGTGGACCGAGCTTTACTAAACGAAGGTGTGTGATGGTTTTAAAATGAATGGGGGTGAGCTTTGTAAAATGAAGGCAACGCTTTGTTCAATAGGTTAGGTTAGGTTAAGTTAGGTTAGGTTAGGTTATGTTAGGTTAAAGGAGTTAGGGCGATGAGATGCCTAGGGTTGGAGGGAGGGAAAGAAGAGAATGAGGGGCGTATGTTTGGTGTTGTGGAGGGGGAACCCAGCTCCCCTACCTTCAAACTGTCTCGGTGCCGGGTTAAGTTGTGACATTAGTAACGCCTGATTAACCTTAGAGCGGTGGTCAGATTTGGTGCCGGGTAGACGTGCCGCCACGGTAATACGTCCCTTAAGAGCGATCCTAAATAGGTACATCACTGTGACTTTTCTGTAGTATATACTTGGTGGAATATACGCGTCGTATTAGGTTTTAGAAAAGAGATTTAAACTGATGGTGCCTTGACCGGCGAAAGCGCTTTTTAAATTAAAATTTGTGGGATAGTTAAAAAAACGTGTTCTTTTCCAAAACGTAACGATTTGTCGGGAAATTATAATGTTTACATCGTTTAAAAGAGCGCAAACGTTGCTACTTTTCAAAAATCATCGATTTGTAGCGAAATATAAAATAGTGAATTTTAGTTTAATTTATTAGTTTCATATTTTTATGAAATTACAAATTATCGAAGAAAATGTTTAGTAAGGGACCACCAGTAAGTTTTACGCTTTTTCAAATGGTGTAACTATTGTAATTTTACGTCAAATCGCTTAGTCACTGCAGAGCCGTACTTAGATTGCTTTTGGAGTATAATACAATATGACGTATTAAGGAGCCACCCTCTTTATATAGGGTGTATATTATGTCTGGAAAGACCCAAATATATTCTTTACTCATCGAAATATAAATGCGTAACTTTTTACAGTCGTGATAAGGATTGAGCAGCTGCTTTTTTTTAACAATGTTTAGTCATGTCACACTAACGGGGGACGTCCTGTCGATGGTATCGTCAGCATTCTTTATAGAAATCTATACCTTGTGGTACATCACTTTAAAGGTTATAGTGAACTGAATTGAATGTCACAAACCGCATCTCTATGGAATCACTCGGTTAGAAAATAGAGTACGTTGAGTATTGGAAATTGGCGATGTTCAAAAATTTCATTTTAACTTGATTCTTGCCATTGTAATAATTTTCTGTTAATTTCCTAACTCTTTTAAACATTTTTAATTAATATAAAACAAACTTTTCATTTTGAACTGGTTTTATCGGTACAATTTCGATAGAATTTTATTACAATAAAAGTGTATAAATAATGATTTATTTTATTAATGTCTGATACAAATTAAAGATAATTCGTGATCCGTGACGTTAAAAAATGCTTAACACTTACCTTCTAGTACCAGTTGGTGACAAAGTAAATCTTTAAACAGTCTCCCAAGCGTTTAATACTAGAAGTGCTGTATTTTATGATAGAGTGATTCCTTAGAGATGCGGTTTGTGTATTCAATTCAGTTCACTATAACCTATAAAGTGATGTGCCACAAGGTATAGATTTCTATAAAGAATACTGACGATACCATCGACAGGACGTCCCCCGTTAGTGTGACATGACTAAAGAATGTTCCAAAAAGTAGTTGCCAGACATAATAGACCCCCGTATTCTATTATAGAGACAGTATTGTGTTATTCCTATCTCTCTGTGAATGTTATAAAATGTCATAATACATGAAATGTTGTACAATAATGGGCGAGTTATTCTTGCTGTCTTCAAATTGAGCTTTTTATTTACAAACGTATAAACACAATCAGAAAACAACTAATAAAAGGAGATAAAAGTATTAATACACTTCTATATTACAGTGTAAATTAATCTTACACTGAGCCAGTCTATCCCCATTTCTCGAGTGTTGCAAGTTTGGGCCGACTACTTTGGATGAGACCTCTGTTTCCTTCTTCATTGTGGTTATATTAACTTCATAATTATTTTTAACTGTTTAACAACTACTTCCAATATTTTTAGTTAAATGACGTTATTTAGTTTTTTGTCTTATCTCCTCTAAATACTTATGATATTAACGTTTTTCTTAAATGTTCCTAATTTAACAACACTGTAGTTGCCGTAAACTATCTCCTTTTAAAACAACAATAAGTTAAAAGTAACTACCATTTTAAAATAAAATATTAATATTTTTTGTACTACTCTACTTTCTACCATATGCGTTAGCATAAAGGAAGTATTGTGATCATCCAAAAACAATTTTTACAAGTTGGTCTAAAAATCCATTTTAGGGTCCCTTGAACCCTAAAAAGTGTTTTTTCGACAAAACATATTTGGTGTCTGTCCGTATGTGTGTCTGTCTGTGGGTATGTGCAGTTCGCTGGAGTCCAAACGAATGGATCAATTTTTATGAAGTTTGGTATGTAGGTTTATTTAGCCAATATCTCCAAACTATTTAATCACTTTTTAAATTAAAAAAAATTTTTTTATCAGCAAAAAACATACAAAATGGAATTTTCTCAAAAATAGCTTAACGATTTTGATTACATGTTCAGGAAAGACGTGAATTAAAATTTTTAGTGTTTAAAAAGGGAGACAGTTTGTGCCAATTCTTTGGAACCATTTATATTTCTGTGGGCATCGTAGATTATTTAGAATTTTCGTCCAGATAATTTTTTGACAGATGAAGTACACTTATTTCCGATTGGTGTAATAAACTAAAATACTTGTCATTGCAACAGCTCAATTCAATCACTCTCAGGTCCATTATTTTGCTTCTACTACATAGTTAAAGTTATGCAACTTGATTTTTTTCGCTAGAATAAACTGGATTTGTAAAAAAAGTTAAAATCCACATGGGACACTTTTTTGTAGTAGTAACGGGACATTAGACGGCGTGTTATCCGCTCGGATAGCCATCCAGCACGCACGCGTATCTCTCGTCTGCCTTCCGGTCCGGGAGATATGGCTCCACAGAGCTGGGCCACTTATTAATCAATGTGTCATGGACTATGGTCACCTGTTCATAACTTAACAGTCTTCTCCAGCGAATAAATTGGTCCCAGTCGAGCCTACAACCCTCTACCTGGCGTTGGCTTGCAGTTCCAAAACTCCGTCGACTGTCAGACGATCAGTTGTCGTCTGTCCCCAAACCATTGTGCGAGTTGAACATTCGTGGCAGTTAACTCTCTCTTCCCAGCTTGGCCACCAGACAGCGCGTTTACTAGTAGCTGACGTCTGTGTTTTGCAGTTGAACATTAGACTACATATTGACAGGTCTTATTTACAGACCTGTCAAGTTTACTTCACTTTTTAACATAATTATTTATATGATTAATATGATCCCTATGAGATTACATGTTCCAACTTGTTTAGGTTGACCGTACTTACAAGGAAAAAAAATTGGTTATAACAATTAATTATTATTTGTGTTCGCGATGAGTCGGCACTATTGGCGCAGTGCTGTAACCCATCTACTTTGGGACTAAGTGTTGTGGAGATTGTAGGCGATAGGTTCACTGCTCGGTCCTCTTAATACTGACTCAGCTTCTAGTGGTTGCCTTCGACGTGGGCACAACTAGAGAAATATGGGGTATTCCTGTCGGGTGGTGGTCAGTGTCCGGATGTTTGTAGGGGAGAGGTATGAGTGTCAGGGTTATTAATTAGCCGAAAATAGAACCGATACTACGTGGTTTGGATTTCACGCAAATCTGTAGGTCCTTATGTTGTGGGGGAGGGGGGGGGGCTATGGCCCTCTCTGAGCATAAGTCGAACTCAGTAACCAGACTATGGAGGTCATCCACACTCATCCTAAATTCATGTAATCATTCATACACACAAAATTCTGTTTGTGTTTAATATTTAAGATAATCTGCTGGCCATTATTAACTAGCGTTTAAAAGCTTTACGTTGAGCTGAATTTTTAAGTTGTCCACGTCGATGGTAACCTTTGAGTGGACGCCAAGTTGGTGAGGAGAAAACCTATCCCCCACAATCTCTGACACATCAACAAGTAGCTATGATTACAGAACTTCGTAAGTGAGAACACCAACTGTTCGAACTGGTTGATACAATTTAGCTTTTATTAATGTTGCTACTGTTATTAATAAACTTGCGAGTTACTTGCAAGTAGAGATTGTAACATTATATCGATATATCGGAAATATCGATAAACATATTTCGATATATTAGTATCGATATTTTCTTTCGATAATATCGACCATATCGATATTTTGGTACGATATATCAATTACTAAATATTAACGTTATTCTCTCCCCAAAATCATCACGATTCGAAAAAACACATTTAGGTTGCTTCTCACGCCTACATAACATGCATTGAAACAATAAAGTAACTTTATTTCGTTTTTTACGTGAGATTAACTCACTAAAATGTAGTTTATTGTAGACCAGTGGGTTGAATTGTAGTGTTTTTAAGAAGCCTGATGACATTTTTAAATGTGGAAAACAAAAATAACGATGTTATTAAATCATTCTTTAATAATTAACATAACAATTAAAGCTTTATTTATTCTTATTTTGAATTTATTCATTCAACCCCACAAACCACAACTTGTAGCGCATTGGAGAAAAAATTAGTGTATTTTTAGTCGTGCATATTTTAAAGAGATAAATCATTTACAATTTGATATATCGGTTACCAGATATAACGATATTTTTCTTTCGATATTATCGTTAGGTCGATATTTGGTTTGCGATATATCGATATTTCGATATGATGAAAATATTTGCCATCCCTACTTGCAAGACCTATAAACAAAACTCAGATTATGAGATGAATGCTAATAACACTGTTAATCACACACAACACCTACGATGGCCAAGGTTGCTCGTACCGCCGTCAACGTGTGATCTCAATTAACTTTCATTAGCTTTGACCGTGACTGATGACGAAGACAATCTTCAGTGAGTGTTTATAACAGACTAAAGGCGTACGAGCCTAAACAATGAAGTCAAGCTTACAAACTTGTTATTTACCTCGATTATAAGATAATCAAAAGAAGTAAGTATGCCAGTGCAATGATTAGATAAGGGACTCCAGTTGACGTAGGTTTGGTATCTGGTTAGCCTGAAACCGCAACTTATAAATTAACATTACATTAAACCAATTACATTGTTCTTCCTGATCAAGGGACGATTAATGTTCAGCACATACAATCTAGTAATACACCCGACCCGTTTAATTATCTGCTCTAGTTACCTAATCCTCAAAAAATTGGCTGGTGGCGTAGTTGGTTAAAGGTTCTTAGTAGCTGACGTAGCCAAACTGTTGAATGGGTACTGACCACAGAGCACTGAATAAGAATTCTTATTCAATGCTCTGTGGTACTGACCCCGAAGACCTCACCTCGAGATGGTGGAGAATTATCGTTTAGTGTTGATGTTTGATTTCACAATGATTCTCACCCTCTCGTCTGCTATTTTGCTAACGTTTATCATTCGATTATTGATTACCGTAGTTGATAAGAAGTTGTAAAGGTTTGTAACAATACTTTATTCACTAATAACTTGACAAATACACAGACTTACGGAATATTTCTTTTGCTAGTCAGAACATAGTACAACCTGTTTCAAAGCCCAAATTGTCCATTAAACAATGACAAAATTAATTTTAAATAAATAAATTATGTTGAAATTTGGAAACCCCAAGATGTTAAATTGAGAGGAACAACGTTTGATAATCGACAAATTCAACTTCTGTTAATGGTGGGCGGGGCATGTGAGGAAGAGAGTCATCACTGTTGGTGTCCCGCCCACCACATACAAGGTTAGAGCATACATTTCAGTTACAAGGTCATTATTATTGAAGAATCGTCAACCTAGTGTGTCTAGATATACAATACGACTCCTAGGCTCTCTCACCCTCCTACCGTACAGAAGGTGTAAACGTTTGTAGGTTACTTTAAGTATATTATTAATGTCTTAAAGTAATAATAATATTTTATTAATATACTAATAGGATTAATGGAAATGAAGTAGGTGTTTCTAAAGTAGAATGCGCTGAGGGGAATAACTCGGGAAGTACAGTATCGGATTCCGAAGAGAAAGGATTTGGGGTAAATGTACTAGGTAGTGTTGTTGGACCGGCACGTGCGAATAATGAAAACTGAAACACGATTAAGTGAGGGCCGATGAGTGCTGATTCGTAGACGTCAGCAGAAGTTTGGTGACGTAGGTGGTCCCACCCACCCAAAACAAACCGACTTAGGGGGGGAGGGCAAGGGACGCTCAGATAGCGGGATGAGATGTTGGACGAGGGGAGATTCGAAAAAGGAGGGTCGAAGTGGAGTGTTGTAGAGAAAGGACTTCGGTAACCCGGCTCAGAGGAACGATCTATACTTTGAGGCCTATCTGCCTAAGTATCGCCAACCAAACTTGCAACGGCTAACACGGGTCGAGCTAGGAAAGGACTTGGAGCCACGGTATTGCGTGATCGACTCCCGAAGGACTTAGTCGTGAACGAGCAACCCATCTCTAGGACAGTAGCTGAGCACAGAACCCACCCCAAAGGACTACTTGTAACTCTCAGAACGAGCAGCCATCCCGACCAAAAGGGACGAATGAACTATGGATCTACTGCTACCTCGCTGGTGAACCAGGAGCTGAAGAGAGAAAGACCCCGACACATTGAGTTTCAGGCGTGTATTAAGATTCTGTTAAATCATCCAGGGTTTAAGGTTGATAGGAATATCTTCAAATTTGACCGAGTCAAAGTAAAAGAAGTTACGTTCAACAGTCACGTGACCCACCCCTACCCCACAGCGTGAGCGGTCACGCCTTGAAATTGTTAGGGTAGGTTACTAATTCCATCGGTCCATTCGAGTCGTGTAGATATTGCAACTGTCGAGAATGTTGTGTTAAATAAGGAAAATATACAAGTCCGCGTAGTTAAGTGAAGTTCGAACGAATATTTTAATTATTGATGTTTAATTGGTTAGAAATAGTAAATAAATAGAGTTAAATCCAATACATTGATTAAGTCGTGTAAATCACTGTTGGGAATTCAATAATAATAATATGATAAATTGAATTTTGTAACATAAAAATAAGTTGTAAGGTATAAGATTAGGTTGTAAGGCTATTAATTTGTGGAAGTCACGGTTGATGAATTATTGATACTGTTTTTGTTGATTGTAATTTAGATTGTGCTTGATTGTCGTGAGTAGAACTTGTCATTAGGTATCGCTTAAACTTCTTCCCTTTTTAATGTACATGCCTTGTTGATTTATATTATCAACAAGGCATTTATATTACCTTGGCAAATTATATTAATGCCATCTGTTGCCTTGTTATAACTCACAGACAAACTACACCTTAGGCCGACCCACACACCTCACTACTTTGCAGAAAACGTGACTATACCCCAAGATTCCTGAGGTCTCAACGACAGAACAATAGGCCAATTATAAACAATATAGTGTGTTTGAACAGTATGAAAATGTAATATTCCAGAAGCTATGATGTTAGAAAGGTATGAAGTCTACTGTTCTATGCTTCGTTCGTGCTTATCAGATGTAATCCATGGTCGGTCAGAGTACAATGATTGGGATCGGAAGAAATCTGTCCAGTATAACTGGAGTCGTAACCGCATCAGAACTGACAGCGTTTAGTAGAACTTAATAATAGTAAATAATTAAAAACATAATTTATATTTGTGTCTTCTCTACATTACAAGCTTGTTATAATGATAATATGAAATAAACGGTTCCAAAGAATTGGCACAAACTTTTCCCTTTATTAAACACTAAAAAATCAAAACTTTGTAAATTATCAGTTTGACTCCCAAATGTTTTTTGCCATAACTAAAAAACTAGTCATGTTAGAGACATGCGGTTTTTACTAAAATGTTTTAAGTTGTAATTTGCATCTTTCCTGAAAATGTAATAAAAATCGTTAAAGCTGTTTTTGGGGAAAATTCCATTTTTGTAGGTTTTTGCCCTTAAAAATAAAAAATCCAACATTTCAAAAAAGTGAAACATTTTTCTGGAGATATTGGCTAAATACAAATGGAAATACGGCTAAAATTGATCCCATATGTTTGGTATCCAGCGAATTGCACATATACACAGACAGAACACATACGGACATACACCAAAAACGTTTTTCGAAAAAAAAACACTTTTTTCAGGTTCAGGGGACCCTAAAATGGATTTTTAGACCAACTTGTGAAAAAAGCCTCATTGTATCCTTTCTTCTAACAACTAATCAAGAAAACAAAACAGTACTAACTACCGATGTGCGAACAAGGCCTGTCTTAGATCATTACATAGAATAACCTTGGCACGCTTCCTCCAACATAATGGCTACACAATATTATACGTAATTTAAAATAAAATGATGCGCGCTGTGGTTTGTTACGTGGGAGCTGACAGCTCGGCGCGATAGCTCTGAATGGAGATGTTATCGGTACACCAGTCGTACACAGGTCACAAGGTTGGTACAAGTACACTGTAGTGTAAATAAATATTGCACTAGACTCGTGCTTTTGACAGTCACTTGGTTTTAATTTCAATTAATACATAATGTGTTAATTATATTATGATTAAAACAGTGATTTTAGCAGGTAATTATGATTTCACCTCAATTTGAAGTGGGGGGGGGGGGGGCATTTTAGGAGTATTTAGTAATCGTTATCGGAAACAATTTGATAAATGTAGTTTTATGATTTCAGCTTATCTGTGTTCTGTATTATAAATGTTTAAAATATATGGACATCTTGCTAGCCTAACGGTTAGCACTCCTGACTTCAATCCAGGGAGTCATAGATTCAAATCCCGGAAGGTCCAACTTAATTTAGCTTGATGGGCTTGGACTACATGCTCTATGGTTTGGACTGTTCTCTCATAACAACGGTGGAATAATTAGTGTAAATGCCCCTGGAGTTGAAAAGAAAGAAAAAAACATTAACTTAATGTGGATTGTATATTTTTATAGATAGTGCATAGACTTTTATACACTTTTTATAGACTTATATAGAAGTGCATGCAATACAAACTGGCATAACTTTGTACAAATTTTAAATGGTAGTTTGTCTTAGAACAGAGGATAAAGGAACAAAGGATAAAAAACATCCAATAATGCGCTGATTTGTAGAAATAGGTGTCCAGAAGTTAGTTCTCCAGTTTTCTGTGCAGATGGCAGTGGCAGTACTATTGTCAGCCCCTCCCTTTACTCCCTTATAACACCTGAAGGATAAACGTAGTAATTTTTACCAAAATTAAAAAAAATTACACTAGTGGTACACGTGCACTAGGCGTTCACTGCGGCCAAGAAAGCAAATTCTGTGGTCCTACCTCGCTTACAAATTGACATTAAATAAAAACAATCTATACTACACTTAATTAAGCCCAGTGATTTAAAATAATTATAAAAATCAAAGCAATATTTTTATTTTCAAAATCTTGGGAGCTATAGCCCAATTCCCAACATGGCAGACAGGTTAAAAGTCCATTTGTTCGTTGCAGCAAAGTTTTTGTTTCTATATATTAGTATTGACTACATAAACAAGAAGACTGTCCAGTCATACTGGTCTCGCGAAGCCGGTTTTCCTGTTTGGTGAAATCAGTTCTTGTTCAGTTTTCATAAGTAACTCCCCGATCACCCTCTTTATATCTCTCTGTCCCTCTGAAGTGACTAATAAATGAGCTAATAGTAAGCCAAACACTCGTTCGATGGCTTATTTGAGACCATTCACCATTAGATAGCAGCACATGCCTGCTACAGCAAATACATTGCCTGGACACTCTGTTTCTATAATTAATTGTTATACCTTTGATTTTACTGATGATAACCCCATCCATATAGGCAAGTTGAAGTGAGGTCCGGAATTACTTTTGAGGTCTCCCACTACAATGCGTATAGAAGGCCTCCTATAGTACGGTAGTACGGTACAATCAATGTGATACTCATTCCATCTCCGATTGCTGTACTCATACTAAACAATCACATGTATATGATTTATTGTAACTATTTATACACAGTCTATAAATAAATCTCTCAATTAAGTGTTCTTATTTTTTATTGCAGGAGCAGGATGGTGGGAGGTCTGGGTCTCGGGTCCCAGGCCAAGCCATGTCTCCGCTTGGGTCTGATGGTCATCCTCTTCGCTTTTCTCAGTTTCTTCTACTTCTTCAGTGACGTCACATCCGTTGGTTACCTTGAGCTCATTCGACCCTCGTCAGAATTTGAAAATAGCTTTTACTATAGCACAGGCCCTTCAACGTGTAAGTGTTGTATACACTAGTACATGTCTTTTCTGTGTCCTATAAAAATATTGTTTGATTATTGTTGACACATGCAACACATTTTTTATAATAGTTTTATACAATAAAGAATATTATTTTTACATCTCAGTGATTTCACATTTGTTATTACTAGTTTTATAATGGACACTAAATGGAAAGCAAAATCAAAAACCCATATCTCCATTGTTTTTAACGGTAAATGTTCCTGTTCAAAATAGATAATTAGACTATTGGTTAAAATTAATACATATTAAGTTTTATTCCTACATTCACAGGGACCATAACAGAGTGAATAACAAATTTATCTTTTTGAATATTCAAACAAAATACTGAAAAGTGGAATGAAGAACAGTTTGCTTCGAGTCGCAAGATGCCAAGCCAATTTACTATTCTATCTTAATAATTCAACCATAACTATGAGTTAATGGAATTTGGACAGAGCACAATAATGTAATTTTTCCTGGTGAGAAGACATATCCTCCATATTATAATCGAAAATCATTTATTCTGCAGCTAACAAAAATCAAGACCACATAAATTATGCACATAAATAAACTAACATTGAATAAAAGAAGAACTGCATAAAAAATTTCATAAAGACAAATTTAATTCTGACATAGGAAAATTCTGTGTGTGAGAGAATAAGTCTATACTAATTTTAAATAAATTCATTTGATATTAGACATTGAGGGAGACTAGGCGAGGCGACTTAATCAGAGATAGTTTTTTATTTTTACGTTTCACAGACAGATGGTCTCACTTTGTTCCTAAGTGCAGGGCCATAACTACAACTAGGGATTGTACATAACTACATCCCCACGGTTTCAGCCCCAAGGGTGCCACAAATTGGTAGTGAAAAATTCATTTACAAACTTGATTCCCTTATTATAGTTAAAGGATATTAATGGAATACATCCATAAAAGTCTATATTAAATGTTTTTTGCTTGCCCTTAGCTACTTCTCATGCAAAGAGCAGGCAACAGATGGTCTCATGTTGATGTCCTGTCTGGTACTTGAGTCAGCTGATATTGTAGGCTGAGACATGCAGTGAGCTAGTGGCTAGTGTGCATGTGTCAAAATTAACACTAAAAACTCTCAATCCAATTTGCTGAGCTGGAAGCAGCCAGTGTATATGCACTGAAATACTTGTTCTGTGATGTGATGAAAATAAATTTGACTTCCAAAAATAGAAAGAAACTAAATGAAGTCCAGCAGCTAAAGTAGAAACTAGGAACTTTTGATTTCATATTATCTTTGGTTGTTCAGTGTGAAGTTTAAGAGTCTCTCAATCCGTGTATCTTAATATGAGTTCTTGGGTAATGCATTGTTGAGGTCATCAAGGATAAGCAAATTATGTGGAAGTTTTGAAGAAATTGTTTTTGAAGTAACAGAGTTTTTAGTTGATTGGGAGTAAACAAAGAATTTTGTAAGAACAGACTAAGAGAAGTGGAAAAAAACTCTGCGATGAGTTGTGTGAATACAAGAGATTAGTAGAGGGTGAGTAGACCCAAAAATCTTGTTTTTGAGTTACCATGTTTTACCCATGATGGAGACACTTTGTACTCAACTAGATCACCATTTTGAAGTTCTGAATGAAAGCTTTTCTTGTCACTTTTCAAATAATATATCCTAATGTTTTAGCAAATGCAAGTGAACATTGTGTTTTCAAAACGCAGTTGATTCCAAACTAAGTAAGATGTAAGTTCAGACTTTCCTTAATTGTTTAATTGTATAATTATGCTTAGTGAAAAATTTGTTTCAAAATAAACTATAAAAAAGGAAGAATCAAGGAATTTGCTAACTATATAATAGTCAACCACAGTTTGTTTCCATCAACCTATCCTGAGATTTGTACAGCGTGCATAATGTATTTGACAGTTCCTGTGACTAAGGCTGGTGGTCCAAGCTTAAATTGATTATATTTACAAAGATTCAGCATCTTAGTTCTGCTGTCAATTGAGAATGGTCAACCTCAACAAATTAAATTTGACACAGTAATTAATGTATTTGATTCTTTTAAAGATAGAAAATAAATGTTTATGAAATAATCATATTAACGTTTTAGACTTTCAGATATTTTAACAAATATAAAATTAACATTTATTTGTTAAATATACAAACTTTTAAACATTTTGCTTTTGTAATTATTTTACTTTATTCAATCACCTTATTTTTTTCTACATTCATACTAACTGAATATGTACTTCTAAAACTTGTCATATGAAATAAAATATATTTTCCAATGTGTTTAATAGTTGTATAACCTAGATAAACACCGTTTTGCATAGTAAACCTTTCATACCTAGTGTTTTGCAATTGCATGGGCCAATAGATGATAGCAAATTTTCATTGAACTGGAGCAAGCCCCCCATATGTTGAAAGGCCCACTTTGAAGCCTACAAGTTTGTAGTTACGGCCCGACCTAATTGAGATCTTTCATTTGATGTACAACTCAACCAATGGTCTCATGTAAGACTCCACACTGATGGTATGAAAAAATTTAATATTTACTTTAAAGAGATTTTTTTTTTGTATAAATCAATAATTTGCATTCCTGTATTTAACGTTTAATGGTCCAAATTTATAACAATGTTCTGATACATTTTTAATTCCATGTGCATTTCATCCTCACATTCAGTATTATATACGAGTATATTATAAATTAGGAAAGTGTTAATTTAATTAACGTTTCATTTTTGAGAGACTTGTTTTCTTTTGTGAGATATCGATTGAATTTTAATCTTGATAATAATAACATAAAAAACTATAAACATTACTTAATGTATCTTGATAAGGTTTAAGTCAATCAAACCCTTGAAACTGAAACAAAATATTTTTTATAGAAAATCGTTGTATCAAAATTGGTGAATTTACACAGATTGCACACCTTATCTATTGTATCTGTGTACATTTATCAAGGGACATAAAGAAATGCCCTTTCTTGGTCCCAGGGGGATGAAACCTATTAATCAATACCTCCCTCTCCCTTCTTTATTGACCTTTACAACTGTTTGATGCAGTATTAACCTTACAGCCTGGACAAATAAATGTCAGCTTCCAGTCCTTTCAGTGTCAGTGATCTATCAAACTTATCCAACACCCACTGATATCTCTATAATTCAGTATTTAGATACTACTATCTCACTGACTAAATGATATTGGTCTCAGAAAGTGCTTCTGTATGGCCTGTCATATTGTATCTATTGCTAGCCAAAATAAAAAATTTTTGTTTCCTTAAAATTGTGCAAAACTTTATGGAAGATAGTAATTATCCTTCAAATATTATAATCTTAATAAGAATAAGAATCATTTATTCACTAAAGAAACATTTCATAACAAATTCATAAGGTATGTCAATTAATAAATACATTAGTCATCAATTATACTAAGAAACAAAGACATGTTCAGCCCATTTTTTGTGTGTGATAAACTCACTTGCTGAGTAAAAAGAATACTAATTTTAACTATCAATCTAATTTTGAATTTTTCATTCCTCCTTCTTTTATTTTGGTAACTGGCTTTAAAAGCCATACAATGTATATAAATATATTTAGAGGGGGGAGATAGAGGAGATAAATTACTTTCAAATCTTCAGAGAGAACTATTTATTTTACCTTTGGTGTAAGTGTGTGTTGTGTTTATCCTGAAAAGGTCATAATCGTTCATTTATTTAGCCAACGTGTTAAAATGAGTAGTAGAGACAGCCATAATGTTCTACACTTACAAATCAAGTTGAAGTAAAGCCAAAGCCAATACCCTAATGGTTTGTGAGGGTCCAGCTCGATTGTATGTTGTCTCGCTTTTGTCAATAATTTGTGGTGTCTTTCAGCTGATTGCATGTTCCCATTTCTTGATGAAAGAATTTATTTTGTAACAACAGTTTGTGTTGTTTTTTAAACATGTTTAATCTGTCAAAGACAACATTAGAAGTATGATTAAAACAGTATTGTAACTAAGTTAAGTACATCTAGTTATTGTAAGTTTGCAATTTAACAATAAAAATAAATACTGTTATCTCAATGTATACAAATTTATTCAAGCAGCCTTCTTTGTACTTACTTGTATCAACAGGTTTGTAACTTGTATATGAGATTTGTTATATAATAAGTGACAGTTTTAGTTTAGGACATAATATTGATCTTCTACATTCACAGAACAGTTTTGAATTAATTTCTATATAAGTTATAGTAACTGATCTATAATTGTTTTAAATTACGCCTTAGCAAACTGCTTCACTTCGAGTCATTAAAGGCAGGAAGAATTTTGAAAATGAAAACAAATATATCTCAAATAATAACCACCAAATATGTCAATTGATTTTAATTCCACTATTTATTTTAAAACGAATGGGCAATAATGTGGCAATACAAATTGATGAATGGAGTAGGAGATTTGGATTAAATATCGAAATATGGTTCATTAATATGTTGTACTCCACTATTTTTACAAATTTTTTTATTGATTTCCTAAATATCTAAATAGTTTTGTAAAATACTAAATTATTGTAATACGATTTTAAAAATGAAGAAAAAGGTTAGGTTAAAGGGCACTAGGCCAGGAATTAGTATATTGGAGAGATATACTAATTCGTCACCCCAACAACACTAAACGCTCCCTACCCTATAGTCTAGCCACCCGTGCCAAACGTATCATTTCCTCTCCCAGAAACCTAAATAAATACAACAACCAACTTGTCAGTGCATTCCAAAAGAGAGGTTACCCTACCAACCTTATTTATTTATTTATTTATTTTTTTTTTATTTATTTATTCATAAGACGCCGATTGTCAAGATATGGGCGAATATGGATTTCGAATGAGTGTATATGAGCGAATGTAGTCATTGTTACAAACTAAGGCCGACTATTCCTTAGAAAGTGTCATTAATTAATAGCCCAATGACAAATGAACAGCCAGTGATTATCAGCTGATCCTTCTCAAAATGTATTGACTCTGATTGGGATCGAACTGAGAACCTTTAGCACATGAAGCTGGGATCGAACCAACTACGCTACCGACCAATTAAAAACCAAATCCGTTTAGCCCAGTCCCAAAACCAACCCCAAACCTGAAGCAATTCCCAATGCTTACCCCTTGTCATTAATTACCACCATGGCCTACAGAAACTTTACCAAATCCTGAAAGATGGCTTCAACATCTGAAAAGCTTCCCCCCACACCAAAGATCTTGAAAAACCTCCTACTGTAACTTTCAGACAAAACAAAAACCTCTGCCAAATCCTGGTCTATCCTAAGTTTCCTGATCCCAACATCCAGACCTGTCCTAAAGACCAGCAACCACCCGGTTTTAATCCTTGTAACAAGAAATCTTGCAAAACCTGCCCTATTCATCTCCCAGCCACATCTTTTACCAGCTCCACTACCTCCTTAACCTACAAGATACCTGGAAACCACTCCTGTGATTCCACCAATCTAATTTATCAACTCCAGTGCCAGCACTGTCCTGCCCAATATATTGGTCTTACCAGTGAAACCCTTCGAAAACGCATGAATGGCCATAGACATGATTGCAAAGTCCAAAATCCTGTCTCTGACCATACTCTTCTCCATAATCAAAATTTTGATCAGTGTTACACCACTATAGTAATCAGATCCCTTCCTTCCCATGCCAGTAGTTCCCAACTCCGAAGAATGGGATTAGCATACCAATGGATAACACAACTCCCACCACAGCCACCTACCCAGCAATAGTGGAAACCATTTCAGTCTCTCTCTCTCTCTCTCTCTCTCTCTCTACTCATCTGAAGAAAATGCCAGTGGAATTGAACGTTTGTGTGATTATGTGTTTATTTTGTGTATGTTACTTTTACTCTGGTGTTAGTGAACTTGACTTCTAAGGTAAATTTACTGATGTCCTATCTCTCCAATATACTAAAAATGAAGAAAAAGAATTGTTTAGCTATTTGTGCATTTAAGTTATTAAAATTGGCTGTTTTTGTTGTTTTTTTTTTATTTATCTTGAATTTTCACAAACACTCATCATCTCTGCATTCACTATCCAAATATAGTAAATAAGAATTTCAATTTGGATTTAAAATAGCTTGTGGTTTTGAATTTGTGTTTCTGCAACTTTATCGTCCATAACATATCACAGTCTTAAATTTGGTTATTATAAACAAGTGCATGGACAAAGAAACATGTTTATGTTAAACTGATGATGATCTTTCGAGACCGAAATCGATTTTAAACATTAAAAACATCAAGAAAAGATTGCTAAGTATGGTTCTTTTTATATATATATAAACATTTTTTATTGTTTATTATATCATTCATATATTTTTTGGTAAAAGAAAATTTTAATTGTATTAATAATAATTTTCTAAGGCATCATTTTAAATACATCTAATTTAGTCATTTATTCTGTGCTTCTGGTAACTTATTGTATAATTTAAGAGGACTTTTTTTAAATAAAATTTAATTTATGGAGAGGATGGTTAAATAAATGGTTTCTTGTATGAAATATGAACGATTAAATCTGTGCGAATAACTCAGGACTTTCCATTCATTTAATGTTTTCAACTTGTTTGTTATGGGTCTGCCTTGGCTATCACTACGTAATCTCACTCTTCTTTAAATTGTTGCAGATCTTGTAGATCCTACAGAAAACCTAACCAAAGCGCCACGTGAGGGTTACATTGTCTGGAGTCCGAGCTGCCAGATCCCGGACATTGATCCTTGGCATGAAAGTATCCGCAGGTAAATCATGAAACTGTCTTTCTATTATCAAAATGTCTTGGAAATGGAGAATTATATTCTGAAACTACGAAACAAATTTTTATCAGGAAATTGTATTTTATTATTGTATATTTTGTTCAGACGGAAGCCCACAGAACACACTACAACAGTAGAGAATGAATATGTAGAGAATTAATGAGATTGGTCCCTAGAAATGATCATTTGTTGATAAAGGTATTCCTATCTGATTAGGGAGAGGTATTCTTATGATTATCACAAGACAGAGGTGCCCAACATTGAACACAAGAGTTCGCTCAAAGGCAAATTGTCCACAGCCATTATTTCACACTATTTGGATAAAATTACGTAAATAAAAATTATATCACAAAGGTATTATTAATGCTCTTTCAGAAAATACTACGAGATTTTCTAAATATAGTTCTTAAAATACAAAATAATTTCAGCAAAGTAGCTTTTTTAAAGAATTCTAATGAATTACTACGTGAAAGAATTTGCTTCATGAATATATATACATAGTATGTAAGGCCATTTAAATGAGATTATTTATAAATACCAGAATCAATTTTTTTCTTTAAATATCCACACGACGTGTGTCAGAGCAAAAAAAATAGTAACAAAAATAAATTTTTAAAAATAAAATACAATTTTTACTGTGTATTTAAACCATTTTCAAGCATAATATGAACTATGAGAGATCATACAAAAGCAATTTGCAGTGATGGATACAAGACATCATAAATATAACCACTCGTAAAAACAAAGTGGGTCGGATAGTAAGAGATATCAAGGTTATGTATTGAAAGGTAGTTGGAAAGGCAAGCCCACACTTGGATTCATCTTACCCTCAATTAAATTTTATAAAAAAAGTTAGTCTTCAAGCAAATTGTCTTAAAAATTATCTTTTGTTCTTAAGTAACAAGTTCTCTTCTAATGTAATGCACTGTAACCCTTTAAGGCAGGTTTGAACATATTTTTGCACCTTTAAACATGAATTTAATGCAAATTTACATTGACTTCATGTTAAACAGAGGTAAAGGGCAATTCTAGGGTTAACCACAGAGAAAAAAGAAACAAAGGTTGCTTCATTATGGCTGCAGTGAACAGTAACAATACAGCCACATCAGTAACAGTTACCACCAATATAAAGCTTTATAAATTTGTATAACAATGTTTATTCTTCAGGATTTGGAGGGGGATAAGGAGATGGACTGACAACGGTACTAACCCTGCCATACACAAAGTGAGCTGGAGAACTACTCAACACCCCCAGTTTTTATAACTCGACTACCATTTAGCGGACTATTGGATGCAACATCTGTTTCTTTCTTCTCTGTAGTTTAATAGATCTTCTATTTTATACCTTTTAATAAAGTTAGAAACAACTAAATACATTTGTAAAATTAATTGTCTTAATGCCTTTAAACTATTAAATAGTTCTTCAATGTATCAGTTTTGTTTATTTGCTAATATTGCCCTGTTGGTAGATTGTTGCACAAGGTAGAGCCAGTGGTGTGTTCTACACTGCCTCCTCTCAGTCGTGTGGTTGGGAGTAGACTCAGTCTTCTGATGGACAACGCCCACCACTATGGGCCAAAAGACAAGTTGAATTGTTGCTATCAGGTCATCTCTCGCCAAGACGCTACTCACTTTGACTCTAAAGTGGACGATGTTTATAGGTAAAATTGACTGTGTTAAATTTTTAGTAATATAGTATTTAAAAACTCTGATTTATACCGACACTTTAATCAATGATTACAAATATATATATGTGCAGGCCCCACAAATTAAAAATTCAGCCTGGCGTAGAACTTGAAAATGCAATTTCGATCAGTGGCCGGTAGATTGTACAAAATCTTTTCCTTCAAGCCAGTGTTGTAGAGAGCGCATAGGCTTGTTGCACCGATTACTGACTCTCTCGCACTACATTTACTCAGAGCAGAGCTCTCTCTTGGTGACCCTAAAGAAAACAGGCTGAATTTTTGCCATAAGGTCTCTTCTTCTCGTAGAGATTTTTATTCACTGCTTTTATCAGAGATCAAGTTTTTGTTTAGGTGGTATATTATTTTTTATTTGAGTCTTAACAAGACAGTAAATAAAGTTATTAAGGTGAACCATATTTCTATTTAGTAAAGTCTTAACGGTATGAATAAACGTTGCCATGCAGACCAACTGGCATTGATTATTATTTATTATTATAAATATTGTGAATTATAACTATGCAAAGTTTACAATTCCTCATATTTTTTTAGGGGAAGAAGATATAGTATTCTGAGTTTTATTTCTCACATGCTTATGAATTTTATGTTTAAATCAGTAGATTTTTATTTAAACGTTCATCTTAATTGCGTTAGAAATGGAAGTTATTTAATGAATGTTTGTTTTAACAATACATAAAAGTATTTAAAAATATTATTTTTCTTGTTTTTCCTTTTAGACAATGTCACATAATGTGATTTCAACAGATATGAACCACTTACTAAGTACAAGTGAATTGTGTAAACATTCTTGATAATCTACAAAATATCTATTTACTGCACAGTTTTAGAAATACTGTCATATCATAAGGTAATCATAATCTGTTACGTGCTCAAAAATAAATGAACAGTATTGGAAATTTAATTCAGTGCTGTACATACATACCCCTGATGCTGAATATATATGATGCCACAATGGATGAAATACGCATCATATTTACAGTAACTCACACTCTGAGTAGCACTGTAGATATACAAAATCAATCTAAATGACCTTGTGTTTATACTGCCTAAAGAGTCATAGCAAGTGGATGTGAAGCTTCCATGTTTCAACATCAATAAGTTGGACGTAAGTTAATTCTATTGCGGTTTTGACTATGGAAATTTGTCTAATAGAGATACATTGTGGCTTAAGAGGTGTTTAGAGACTGAAGACAAATGCTGAAATACATTAAAGATTTGAATTTCACACTTGTTCAACCCACCTTCCTGTAGGTCTTCCTCTTGGTCTTCTTCTTTCTCCAGGTTTATCTTTGGCAATCTCGTATTATTTCCCATCTTCTTCACATGACCATTCACTGTATCCTTCTTCTTTCCATTGTTAGATAGTAAAGATAACAAATAATAATACACATGAGTAATTTGTTTGTATTTTCCAACACAGATTATGACTGCTTAACCATAATCTAATAGTTGATTATAATTACCTTAAAGAAAGTTAAAATAAAAAAAAACATTTTATAGTCAGCTTTGCAAATGTTAATTGACACTAATTTTAATTGTTTCAGCACAAGCAAATGTATACCTCTTAAAGATTCCGTAAACTTGACTTCCGAACAAGAATTTGTTGGGGTAAAGTGCACAGTTCCAAAACTGTGGAAGAATAAAGAAGTATACACAAACTTCCATGCTGTGGTACCTATAAGAAACAATGTTCGACAGAAGCTCACAAAACAAGAAGAAAAACAAAGGATGAGTGTTCTAATTGTGGGAATTGATTCAATTTCTCGACTAAACCTTATTAGGACTATGCCCAAAACAGTGGCATTCCTGAAGAAGACTGGATGGATTGAAATGAAAGGTTACAACAAAATGGATGACAATACTTTCCCCAACGTGATGGCAATCCTGACGGGATTCAACTATACAACGGTACGGAATGTGTGTATGATTGATAACAAGCACGCTGTTGACAGCTGTCCATTTATCTGGAAAAACTTTTCACAACAAGGTTACATCACTGCTTATGGGGAAGACGAACCGGTTATTGGAACATTTAATTTCCAAAAAACAGGGTTTTTCAAGACCCCGACGGATTATTACTTAAGGCCATTCATGTTGGCTGCTGAAAATAATATGAAAGTAAAGAAGAAAGATGGTTTAAAAATTTGCCTCGGACCAACCCTATCAACTGATTACATTTATAAGTACGCTACTGACTTTGCAACTACTTTCCGAAACAATCTTTCCTTCGCTCTTTTTTGGATGAATAGTTTGAGTCACAATGATGTGAATACACCATCTGCATTGGACGTACGAACTTTAAAGTTTGTACAAGATATAACAAAAAACGGTGTGTTAAACAACAGTCTTGTCTTATTTTTAAGCGACCATGGAATGCGCTTTGGGAAGATAAGGGAAACGTATGTTGGCTGGCTGGAAGAGCGGCTGCCTTACCTATACATATGGATGCCGGAGTGGTATCGCAATCTTTATCCGCAGAAATACACCAATCTTCTAGACAATAGTGAAAAGCTGACATCTCCATTTGACCTTCACTTGACTTTGCAAGAAGTTTTATATGGGGAACATGACAACGGAGTAAAATCGTGTCCGTATTGTGTATCAATGTTCGATGAAGTCCCTTGGAACCGTTCATGTTCTGACGTGGGGGTTACTGAGCACTGGTGTACCTGCTCTGAGTATCGGACGTTGTCAACTGAAGGGACTGCTGTTAAGTCCATGGTCACATTCGTACTCCGTGAGATCCATGACCTCTTGGAGCACGGAACCGGGTTAGTGAATAACAATACCAAGTGTGCCAAACTTACAGTTAAGAGAGTCCTATCTGTAAGAAGTAAAGTTTTTGCTCGTAAACTAGGCTACGATGAGTATGTAGTCTTGTTTGAGACTCTGCCAGGGCATGGGCTGTTTGAAGCAACAGTTAGCCACACTGGTCAGTTCAAACTGCTCGGAACCATTAGTAGGGTCAACTATTTTGGCTCCCAGAGCATATGTATGAATGATCCGTTCCTTAAAAAGTATTGCTTTTGTATTAAAAAATAATCTTAATTTCACAATATATTTTTTAGAAAGCTAGGAATTTAGCATAATTAAAACAGAAAAACTCACAATTAGATATTTTTGTTAGCTGAATAACTTATTTGCATTTATTATATTTGTAAAAAAACTTAATTATTTATTTGTTTGTATTCTTATTGATTAATACATTGATAAAGCTAAGCAAATAGCAAATAACATAGTTTTCCCTCTCTCTCTTTGTGATATATTCTATGTTTCTCAGTAATTACTAATTTAAAAGATTTACGACTAGGAGCTATCATAATCATTGAAGCAGCTTTAAATAACTGATTCATGTAGAATTTGTTTAACTATAATCAGTTATCAGCAATCTATAGATTTAATGAATTTCATTGTACTTTTAAATGTAAAGAAATAATTTATATATAGGATATTTAAATGCTCGTTTAAGAAAAAAAAAAAAAAAAAAAAATAGCAAAATGAGTCACCAAAATCACCTTTAGATTTTTGGCATTAAATACTTTGCTAGGATTGTTAAGGATTAATTAACTGTATATGATCCTAATAGATGTATAATTTTTAAATTAAAACTAAACTCATAATTGTAAAATGACTAGAAATGAAAAGTAAAATATAAAAAGAGAAATTTACATTAAAGATAATCGATTAATTAATAATAACATAGCTACAAAACAACTCTTCAAAATGGTAACAATATTTATTATAAATTGTACTTAAAAACTAATTAAATTTCTCAAATCAATTGTTCTCTTATTTTATATGTATATTTAATTGAACTTGACATTCCTATGTTGAAACTTAAATGTGATCTGTAGTATGTAAGTTTTGTACCAACTTAGATTAAATATAAGTATTTATTAATTCAAGTTACCTTACTAGAAATAACATGCTCTTATAGATGTTAAGCTTTTGTGTTCAGCACAAATTTATTTTTCTAACTAAATGGTCTGAATGTATGAAATACATTTCCAAAAGTATAGGACATTTATAAAAAATAACAACTTGAAAATAATTTATCAATTGATTGATTTGCAGCTTTATTATACGTAATAAAGTTAGTAAGGAACTTTGATTG
This sequence comes from Stictocephala bisonia, assembly GCA_035578905.1. Lineage (NCBI taxonomy): Eukaryota > Metazoa > Arthropoda > Insecta > Hemiptera > Membracidae > Stictocephala > Stictocephala bisonia. The sequence goes on from JAQJVL010000007.1 coordinate 2,373,900, forward strand.
TTGAAGTACCCAAAATAACACATTTTAAATATTGGGCCCAGAAACATATTTCTAAAATTCATTATTGCATATAAACTTGTTTTATTTTCAATGTCACTCAGTAGGTTGGCATACAAGTAAGTTACAGTTTTAAGATACATATTAGCTACAGTCCTCAGCTTGCTTATTCAAGCAATCCATCGTCTGCTGGAGGCTCGTCCATCTGGCAGGTAGCATCGATTACTTACGCACAAAAGCATTGGTTATGAACTCAAAATTAGCTACCGGTACGTGTTCATATTGTTCTTTCCAATCTCACATAATCTAAACTATGAAAAAATAATTAAAAGACTGATTGTAGAAAATCAATATGAATATGTTGGTAATAAATAACTGCCAAAAACCTGTGTCTGATTTAAATCAAATAAAGTAGCAATCTTTTTTACTCTATTTTAATCATGTCTCAAAATCTTTTGAAGTTTTAGCGCTTTTCAAAATCTTACATCAGTACCTTAATGCTAGCTTTGTTTAACCCTTTTAGGATGGGGAAACTATTCATAATTTGATCTGGTTTTTTTCGAAAAGACGGTGCAGACTATTAATAGTCTGTACTAGACTTGTCGGGGAAACAACCAGTGGACTATTCAGGGTTGGGCAAAAGTCTGCAGTATATTTATTAATTTTAAAACTATTGAAATAATTCTAATGAAATTTTGTAGTTTTGTCCTTATACCAAATATTTAGATATATTTTACTCGGTTTTCGAATAGCCAGGGGATGGTCCATAAAGGAAGTCTTAAAAATTATGGATGTAAGCCTACCTCGAGTTATACCTCATTTTAAAGATCTTCATTTGTACCATACAAAAATGAAAACCTGAGGTCAAAAGGATGATCCAGTCAGAAAATACAGCCACTCAAGAATTTAATGTTATATAATTAATACTTCTTAGATATACGGCTATTTGTTTATTTATTTACCCCTGTTTGAGGTCCCTGTTGTTGATTGTTTACAATCGTAATGAAAGACGTTATTAAAATAACTGTAATTTAAAAAGAATAAAAATATGACAATAATTATTTTAAACATTTTTCCTCAGCTATATTTTAAAAATAATTTTAGCACGTTGACTGCCAGCGTAGATAATTTATTGTGTCATTCTGAGGCCGCCTTAGTAAAACTGTATGTCTGTCTGACGCCATGAGGGCCACCGGTAGCCCACGTCATACGTGCCGCTGTTCGCCATGTGGGCCACCGGTGGCCCCCCGCGTCTTTTATAAATCAAACACAAACTGTAGCGCCATTTTTAGTATTATGTAATTTTTAATGATATATTCTGAAAGCTCATAAAATGTGATAAAAAACGGTCCTCTGGTTTTAAAGTAAAGCAACCCTAAATACGTTTTTATATATTTGAACTAGTTTTTACGACATTTAGACAGACTGGTTTCTGTCACAAAAAGAATCAATGTCACTTACTAAACACCTAACCTCAAAAGCTGATCAGTGCGTGGGAAGAAAATATAAAAATCACAACAAAACAGCTGAAACATAATATCATATGGCATATGTAAAGTTTTGCCCCTATGCCATGAGGGCCACCGGTGTACCTCATCAATAACTTCACAAAATGGTGGCAAAAGACCGGATGTCGGCTATTTCTGTACTCGGGGAGTCATTTCCGGTTGCATGGAACACAGAACTCGGAACAATGAATATTGAACTTTACCGTAGAAACAGCTGTGGCGCCAGGCTGAAATCTAGTGAGGGCCACCGGTGGCCCTCATGGCGTGAGCTAAAATTGTTGTGTTGGCCACCGGTGGCCCTCATGGCAGTCAACGTGTTAAATTATTATCGTTTGCTACATATTTGTTTGTGAAAGTGAATTCATTTCTCATATTCTATCAATTAAATAATAGCTGTAAGAAATAGATAATAACTATCTTATCTTTGTTCTTTAAGAAGTATTATTTATAAGGTCTTTGAGAGACTCTATTTTCTAATTGGATCATCCTTTTGACCTCAGCTTTACACTTTTGTATTGTACAAAGAAGACCTTTGAAATGAGGTATAACTTGAGGTAAGCTTATATTTAAAAATTTTTAAGACTTCCTCCACGGGCCATTCCTTCACTTGTAAAAAACGAGTAAAATATGTCTAAATGTTTGGAATAGTAACACTTACACAACTACAAAGTTTCATTACATTTTTTTCAATAGTTTTAAAATTAATAAATATATTCCTGACTTTTGCCCAGCCCCATTTAATCATGTACAGTAATAAGAAAATAATGTTTCTTTGTGCGGTAACAAATTAGTGTTGTGCAGTCATGTACACAATACAACATTTTATTTTAACATATTTGTTCTTATCAGCTGTAAATTCACTTAGCTAGCTGATATAACATTCATTCTGCAATGTAGTCAGTTACGGTGCAGAAATATATGTTTGTATTGTCTCAGAGAATTGTGTATTTTTGTGTTGATTTTATCCATAGTGAAATTGAAGCTGTGAAAAATTATTTGAAGGTGTAAATAACATAATATTTTTTGCTATTTACTTAAAACCTGTCAATTTATTATTTACTATGGACTTGTACCAAAATAATGTAACTGATTATAATAATTAAACAAATCATGAGTTAGTATGCTCTGAGATTGCAATTAGTTAGTGTTTATTAAGACACAACTAAAATTATTGCCTATAAGAAAATCAACTGACCCAATGTATTCTTTAAGAAGAATACTTACTAAAACCCTAACTTGCAACCTCACGGGAAAAGATAAAAGATATTTATTGTGGTCTTGATAGTTATATCACATCACTGATGATTTCAATCTTTGTAATTGTTTCATACAAACATTTTCATCATCCTAAAAGGGTTTTAACTATGGATCTATTAAAAGTAAGTTTTTTTTTTCTAAGAAGTTAGCTTTAGCCTCGCCACAATGAAGTGAGCACCATGTACTCTCTGTGTCTGATATTATGTACTTGTATGGATTATCTTATTTGTTTTATAAAACTAAAAATAATGAGACTGTTTTGTTACCAAAAATAAATTGAATAAACAGTCATTTGAGCAAGTAGCATTCTCTTCACCATGTTTTCGTATTATCCTATCCTTACATACATCCTATATTTTTTAATATAATATTATAATTAAGAATTATATCCGATACAACAATGAAGAACTTTAATCTACAAATAAAGAAAATGTACAAATTGAGGTATGGTTTCGTTTATAATCTTATAAAGCTCTCCCTTATTTCTTCCGACTTAGTTACTTTTCCTGATGAAAAAACAGTTTCTGATAATATTGAATTTGGAGTCTGATCAATTCTAAATTACTGCTCAAGTAACAGATTGCATCCAAACTTATATCATTGAAACCCAATTTGTAGGTCAAGATGAATTATATATACTTCGATGATGCAAAGACATCTTAAACATAGATATAGATTATAATTTTGATTGAGCAGTACTGACGACATTGAACCTGAAGAATTTGTTCCAAGATCATAATGTTACGGTAAAACAGTACATGGTAACCTTCGCATTCCTCTGTTATGTCAAGGTTTACAATGCCTCTTCTGAGCCAAAAAAGCCTTCTTTAAGCTCCAGCAGTATGTTAACGTGTGATAAAGGCTACAGTATTTAAATAGTTTTTTAAGAATGTAACTAATACAAATTACACATTATTTGCGCTGTCAAAATATTCTACAAGTACAACATTATTGTCATTATGTAAATGCTAGTAGAGTTGGAAGGGAGTAAAAGCAATTCTTTTCACAATTCTAAAATTTGAAGGGCTTTGAGATGCCTATCAGCTTTTAAATAGTCTATAATTGAAGACATCTTTTCTGTTTTTAGTAGCTCTACTTCTTCATCTTCTCCTGTTTTAAATGTAGCCATCTTTCCTAAAACAAAAGGTTCTATTTTGTAATACTTGAATCCTACACATATAATATTTATTTAAGGTTAAATCAAATGAATAGGATACGAAATAAAGTAAAAATATTTGACATGAAGTATAGCAAACAATTCATTAGATAATACAATCAATTATTAATTTCCCCAAATTGAAATATACATATTTTTTTGGACAAATTCAAAACACTAATTTTGAATCAACAACTTTCAATATCGTAGCATAAATAGTTTTAGGGACAAATAACACAATAATACACTAAAAAAACAAAAATGGCTGATGAGCTTATAATGATTTTCCAACAATTTAAAAATGGCCCACAAATTTACATTTGCATTTACTCTTGACCCAGAAACAATGTCTTAAAATATCATAAGAGAGTTCTGAAACATCCTGTATATACAACTTTCTGGTTTGTAATAAAGATTATTAGTTAGCATGACTTACTTTTTTTGGATGTTGTTTTGTCCATAGTATTTCGTTGTGTGCAATAATTTTTTTTATTGGTTGCTTCAGTCATCTCAATTAGAGGTTCAGAAGGTGTACTGTTCACCTTAGCTATAATATCAAATTCATCATTTTCATTTTCCATGTCAGTTGTTGCTACCATCTCTCCACTTTATAGGCTGTCTGATACATCTAAACCATTGCAGGACTATCTTTACCAATAATATCCCGTACACAGTTATCTATTTCATTCCGTTTGGCACTTTTCGTTCCAGTCTTTTAACATTATCAAATATTTCCTGAAAATAAGATAACTGTTTCTTGATTTTGTGTATAATTAAAGCCCAATGCAATATTAGAGAACATAAAGCTAAAGCAGAATTACTACTTTAAACTCTTGGAATCATTATCTTTCTGGAAAAACAATTTTTAGCAGTGAAAACGTTTTCATTAACATTAAAAGTTTAAGGATTTATTTTTAAGTTAGTTCCAAAATAGTAGTATCTGTTTAACCAATAAATATGATTAGAGACGGCTATCACACCTTGATTACACAACAACTAAACATTTATTAGAATATATAATTTTGCATAAAAAGAACACAGTATAATTAATTCTTGGAAATAATTGTTGATTGTGTAATTAATTCTATTGATTACCTTATATTACATTATTAAATGTATACTTACCGCAGAACATTTCCTTATATTGTTGTTCCAAACATACCTCAAGTACTGTCCGCGTCCCACGTCATGACCCACAGCACCTTGGCCTAATCAAGAATTGAAGGCGCTACTGTGAATTATTCTTCACGCAAACAACACACTCCGCTTGCTTCTTTGATTATTGTAAAATATTACATACAGACTAAACATTTTACAATACAATCCTATCTTTTTTTACTATTTGGAGGGCCAGGCAGTCTTCAAACCTGGTAACAGCCCCTAAGCCAAAAAGGTTTATTGTGTATTGTGCGCCCTCCTTTACAGGACTTCAAACCTCATCCAATCCAAAGTCCTTTGAGAATCTTGAGATTGCCTTGATGAGGTTTTCCTGTGCTACCCCTTGGCCACGTTCTAAAACACCGCCCAAGGTGAGATCCCGCTTCCAAGCTAGGGCCGGGCAGTGTAAGAGGATGTGCCATCCAGACTCCTCCCCCTCCTCCCCACATTTCCTACGTAAGAGAATGGTGATTGGAAACCCCATCTTGTTCATGTGTGCCTGAAACGTCCAGTATAAAACCAACCACCCTTCAGAGTTCTGATCTTGCAAGAGAAAGAGCTTCAGCTATGTTGGAGTACGACGGCCCCAACAGGACCTCCTTTGCTTGACTGTTACCTGGAGTTGCCTCTCAGGTCTCCTGGAACTTGCCAGTGACCCATGTAGAGGCAAGCCTCTTGGCGAAGCTGTAAGCAACCCCGCAATCCGGCCAACGAGGCGTTCCTCAGTTCCTATCGTGGCACAGTGGTCTGCCCTCTCGTTTCCCAGAACCCCGGTATGACCTGGCATCCATGACAGGATTACCCTATTGGAATGCGCCAGCGTTTTAAGAACACTGTGACAGTCCCAAACTAGACTCAAGGTGAAGATGAACGACGCAAGTGACCTTAGTGCTGCTTAGCTGTTTTGAGTTCATAAAGATTGTTTTTCCCATAAGACCCAAATCTATGTTTGCCTGAGCTGTCTATGCTAGCCACTTCCCCCTGAAAAATTGTAACCAGTTTGCCATGGCTACAACTGAGTTCAGTTTTTGACCTGGCACCATAGACCCCGTAGCCATCTTCTGGAGATTACCCTGAGAACTCTCATCCTCAGACCGAAGCAGCACATCCTCCTCTTATGCAGGCAGAGCTGGCGCCGGAGAGAACAAGCTGAGGTTGTCCCCACAGGCCTTCAGGAGTTACCCCACCTGTCAACAAATCAATTGCATTAGCGTCAACATCCATACAATTCCCACAAGTATTTGGTTGCTGCAGTTCACCTCCCCAGTGACCCGTTTAGGAAGGTAAGGGGTAATTAAGACTGGGTGTCCTCTGGTTCCCAGAAGGCTCCGTTAATGGTACTGAATATTAGGCCCACAAGACTTTCGGCACGGGTCGCTTAAAAGCTTAGTCTAGGGCCCCCCTCCCTTGGTTCTGTAGTTGGACCTACACCCAGTAGCAGATGGTAGCTCTAAGCACCTAACAAGTGAGAGCTGATACCAGGTGTAGACCAGTCTGCCGAACTCACCCAGCATACAAGGTATGGTCGGAACGGCTCAAAAGGTACCACCACTCCCTGATACCCAAATCCCCCATCCTATCGCTTAGTCTACATGGGATGCAAATAAATTTAAACTACATAACATTTCAATTAAAGAAAATTTTTAACTGTTTAAGCAGTAGGACCTAATATTAAATAAAAGCAGTATGAATTAAATTAAAATGTTAATATTATTCATTATTTGTACAGTATTATCTTTGCGTAGTGATATTAGTTAAAATATTAAAAAATGCATTAAAATACATTTTATAAAACTTCAAACAAAAATAACAATGGCCTTAAAATTTTTAATATGCAAAAAGGATACAATTTTAAAACTAATGAAATTTTTATATATTTGTATATGTTACCAAATTACATATACAAACTAAATAAGCATAAAATATTCATTTAAAAGAAGTGAAATATGAAGGAGTTTGCTTTGCTTAAATATGTATAAATAAAATAAACTTATAACTTAAATGTTTACGATTACCTGTAAAACTTGTTATATTTTGCCTATAAGTGTTATAATGCCATAATTATTTTACAAAAAAACAGCCCTCTTTGTGCTGTTTATTCTAAAATAAATATTTTAAGCATTTGTTTGTGTTACATATGTATTATCGATTTTTTAATAGTATTTGTTAATGCGTCAAAATGAACGACTTCATAATCGGAACATACCAGTTAATACCTACTTGGAATACAAACATTATGTATTACTTGATCCTTGACTGGAAATATAATGACCTTAAAAGCACACTGTACTCATATTGAGCGTTCTGCAGAGTTCATCTATATGGTAATTTCATTTTGTCAGCCACTCTTCAAGTCATTGACTTTGACGCTTTAACAACCTATGGCAAATTGAATGTCATTTCCAGATCTCATTCAACACAACGTTAATACTGTGACCAAATATTTAAGCTTTATTCAAAGACTGTATATAAGCATATGTTTATCAGTTGTAGTCGGCTTCATAATAATACTGTATCAATGGTGAGTGCAATACAGGTATACCAAGCAGTACCGGATTTAGGGTTCTTGCGGCCCTATGCCAAATTAACTCTAATGGCCCCCGTCCCTTATTTGGAACTTCCTAGGAGTGATTGTGAACAAGCCAACTTTTTTATTATAACATATTGTTTAACCTCTCACAGGGCGGCTGGACACTGAGAACCACGTCACTGTTCAGGCTTCTGGACAAATATGTTACATTTTCACTGCAGCAGAACCTCACTTAGATTTTTTTGCTTTACCAATATTTTAAAGATTTTCATTTTAATTTTTTTATGCTTTATATCATTCTAGTACTGTAATGTTAAAGATAATAAAAATGCATTTAGTTATTTTCTAGAATTTTTTAGTAGTGGAGAAAATACCTTAGTGTGATGGTTGTATTATTATTTCTAAACATTCCTGGTTATCTCAGTTCTATTTGTCGCTGGATTTTTTCTTTTTTTTTGCCACTCTAGAATTGTATAGTGACTAAAATCAAAATTCAAATTACAGTATAACCCCTCATATCCGACCTCGGCATTACCGACTCCTCGGTATATCCGACCTAGTACCCGACCGTCTGCTGTTTCTTGGAAAAAGCCAATAGCGCCGTTCATGTTGAGACTTTGACCATGCTATACAAATACAGTGGGTGGGTCAATACCACTGTACGTGTACGGGTGGATCAATACCACTCTACGTGTATGGGTGGGCGGGTGGGTCAATACCACTGTACGTGTATGGGTGGGCGGGTGGGTCAATACCACTGTACGTGTATGGGTGGGCGGGTGGATCAATACCACTGTACTTGTATGGGCGAGTGGGTCAATACCACTGTACGTGTATGGGTGGGTCAATACCACTGTACGTGTATGGGTGGGCAGGTGGGTCTCAGTGCCATTGTACGTGTATGGGTGGGCGGGTATGTCAGTGCCACTGAACGTGTATGGGCGGGTGGGTGAGTCAGTGCCACTGTACGTGTATGGGCGGGTGGATGGGTCAGTGCCACTGAATGTGTATGGGCGGGCGGGTTAAAGATTCACGTTGTGAGTCAGTAACTCAGTACAGTCATCAGACGAGTGTCGTGTGTCCTAATTGTTTGGTAATTGTACAGTCTATTACAATTTTTATTTCCACTTTATAATAGAGTACATAGTTGTTTTTTATTGTTTATAGTAGTAGTTGTGTTGTGTGTGTAGCAGTGTTCGTGTTTGCTTGCGTTTATGTGTTCTACAGAAAATGCAGTTGCGTAACTGCAAACTTTTAGTTTCCTTACTAAAAAAACTTTAGTTTGATTACTATTTCGTACTGCATTTTGTTTTTGTTTAGGTTTGGTACTGAACTATAGGCCTACTGTATTTACAAAAATGTCAAATTCAAAATGGAAACGTATTTGTGTGTCACTTCATGACAAGCTTAATGCATTACAATGAATAGATCGTAGAGAGTATATTGCAAAAATAGCTGCTAAGTTAGGAGTAGGCATGACAACTGTAAAAGATTGGAAAAAATCACGTCAGGAACTGTAAGCCTATTCAATGACTGTGGAAACAGAAAATCCATTAAAAAATATGAAATTGTTAAAAAAGCCTAAACTTGAACTTGTGTATGAAGCTTCGTGGGTATGGTTTTGCCAAGAAAGGCACAAAGGGACTCCTTTGTCAGGTCCAATTATCAAGGAGAAGTCATTGAAGTTGTATGAGAAGTTGGGTGGTGATTTAAACAAAGTCAATGCGAGTGAAGGATGGCTTCACCATTGGAAGTTGCACCATGGAATTAGACATGTAATTATTGCCGGCGAAAAACTTTCTGCTGAAGATAATGCTGCTGTAGAATTTGTACAAAAATTTGAATTGTTGGTGACAGAACATAATCTAGTTGCTGATCTAGTCTATAACATAGACGAAACAATCACCTGCTTGGATGGATTCAGCACTGTTTAAGGAATGGTTTTTTATGCATTTTCACCAGCAGTAACGATCTATTTAAAATCAAAAACCTACCTGTACGCGCTATTTTTCTTCTTGACAACGCTCCAAGTCACCCATCAGAGGCCAAACTTAGTGAAGGGAACATAAAAGCAATGTTTTTACCCCCCCATGTAACACTTTTGATTCAGCCAATGGATCAAGGTGTCATTGAATGGTTAACGTGGAGATACAGAAGAAAATATGTTGGATCCCTGCTAGAGAAATCCAAAAAGTGTTCATTCTTTGAGGCCATGAAGCATCTTAACATTAAAGAATCTATTTACACTGCTGCTGCAGCATGGGATGAGATCAAACAATCAATGCTTCAAAAACACGGAAGAAAGTTTGGTCATCTTTGAAGCAAAACGACAGTTTTGACATTGCTGAAGAAGTCTTCATCATATGTGGCAGCTGGATTATCTACAATGACAGTGGAGGAAGAAGACACATACATAACAGAAACTCTACAAGATCTACGAGCACTTCAGCAAGATATGCATTGGACAACATACATGTAGAAGAGTGGTTAAAGGAAGCAGACATTTTAGAAGCTACTACAAACGAAGAGCTCAATGACGATCAAATAATTGCAGCTGTGCAGATAATAGACGAAGAAGGAAATTACACGGATAAGGATGACAGCTGCTGTGACAATGTAGTGAGCAATTCTGCTGCAAAAGATGCATTTGAAGTAGCTTTAAAATACATAGAGAAGCAACCAAATTCTACTTCAGTGGACGTTATGTGGGCTAGAAAGTGGCAAGATGCAGCTGCAAAATCCCAAATGAAAAAACTGAAACAAAAAACTATTACTGATTTATTCTTGTAAGCAAACAGATTAATTTCTTTACAATTTCAGAGACTACATTCAACGTACTGTAATTATCTTTTATTTTCGTTAGTTATGATGTGTTATACTGTAATGTATTCGAATTTAACATGATCATTTAATATTATACTGTTCAATAAATGTTTTACTGTATAAAAACAGTGCAATAGTGTTTTAATTTATACTCTTACCACTTGTAATAATAATTTAAAATACTTACTAAACATACTAAATGATGCTCATTACATACTTTATTGAAATAATAAACACTTTTATAATATTATTCGGGTGGTTTTTGTCAAATACATAAGCATTTCTAGTAGGAAAAGGTAAATTTTTTGTTCCTCAGGATATCCGACTTTTTGCCGATCCAACCTTTGACCGGTCCCGTCAGAGTCGGATAAGAGGGGTTCTACTGTATAATGAATCTTACATTAAAACATGTGAGCAGTTCAGATATTTTAAGTATGAACACCAATTGGGAAACATTGATGGATGCAAGGAATTATAATTTTATCCTTCAACTTCAATATTATGAAATTAAAGTATAAAGCATATTTCAAAATAATGCATATCGTTTATTTTCATTTTTACTTGTTAAAATTGGTAGGCCCTACAATGTACAAACTATAGCATAAATGAATAGAATGATACAAATGTTTTATTTAAACACATAAATATGTTGTATTCACTAATTAAATAGTCTTGGTTTTCAAATTTGGCTAAAACCCCCAAATTAGAACAAGCTATAACATTTCTATAATTACAGAAAATAAATAATTCAAAAAGTTAGCAAACAGCAATTATTTGTTACAATTATTAAAATTATATAATTATATATTATAATTATACTTATAATTATATAGTATAATTATACTTATAATTATATAGTATAATTATACTTATAATTATATAGTATAATTATATTATTATAATAATACTATAATATTAAAATTATTATTTTATAAATTATAGGTTAGATTAAAGGGCACTAGGCTTGGAATTAGTATATTGGAGAGATAGGACATCAGCAAACTTACCTTAGAAGAAAAGTTCACTAACATCAGAACAGTAGTAACATACACAAAATAAACACATAATCACACAAATGTTCAATTCCACTGGCACTTTCTTCAGGTGAGTAGAGAAGAGAAAGAAAGAAAGAAGAAAGAAAGAAAGAAAGAGAGAGAGAGAGAGAGAGAGAGAGAGAGAGAGAGAGAGAGAGAGAGAGAGAGAGAGAGAGAGAGAGAGAGAGAGAGAGAGAGAGAGCGAGGTAGAGGGAGGGAGGGAGAGAGGGAGGGAGGGAGGGAGGGAGAGAGGGAGAGGGAGAGAGGGAGAGAGGGAGAGAGAGAGAGAGAGAGAGAGAGAGAGAGAGAGAGAGAGAGAGAGAGAGAGAGAGAGAGAGAGAGAGAGAGAGAGAGAGAGAGAGAGAGAGAGAGAGAGAGAGAGAGAGAGAGAGAGAGAGAGAGAGAGAGAGAGAGAGAGAGAGAGAGAGAGAGAGAGAGAGAGAGAGAGAGAGAGAGAGAGAGAGAGAGAGAGAGAGAGAGAGAGAGAGAGAGAGAGAGAGAGAGAGAGAGAGAGAGAGAGAGAGAGAGAGAGAGAGAGAGAGAGAGAGAGAGAGAGAGAGAGAGAGAGAGAGAGAGAGAGAGAGAGAGAGAGAGAGAGAGAGAGAGAGAGAGAGAGAGAGAGAGAGAGAGAGAGAGAGAGAGAGAGAGAGAGAGAGAGAGAGAGAGAGAGAGAGAGAGAGAGAGAGAGAGAGAGAGAGAGAGAGAGAGAGAGAGAGAGAGAGAGAGAGAGAGAGAGAGAGAGAGAGAGAGAGAGAGAGAGAGAGAGAGAGAGAGAGAGAGAGAGAGAGAGAGAGAGAGAGAGAGAGAGAGAGAGAGAGAGAGAGAGAGAGAGAGAGAGAGAGAGAGAGAGAGAGAGAGAGAGAGAGAGAGAGAGAGAGAGAGAGAGAGAGAGAGAGAGAGAGAGAGAGAGAGAGAGAGAGAGAGAGAGAGAGAGAGAGAGAGAGAGAGAGAGAGAGAGAGAGAGAGAGAGAGAGAGAGAGAGAGAGAGAGAGAGAGAGAGAGAGAGAGAGAGAGAGAGAGAGAGAGAGAGAGAAACCACTGAGGATGCCACATCACAGTATAGGCGAAACGTCTGGTCATCTTGTAAATATTGTAGATAGTACCTTGACGCGGTTGTCACCGGAAACTGTAGATTCTAGTTATGACACCGGCAGCTTAAGCCTAAGTTCTAAAATTTGCATACAGTTAGATTAGTTATCTAACTGATAATCAACAGAACATTGAATAATAACTACATGAACTAAGGTCTAGAACATTGAGTATTAGGATCTAGGTGAATTGAGGCATGGCCGATAGAGGACTGGAAACAGTTTTAGAAGTAGTTAGATCACCTGAAACGTCTGTTTTCTTTTGCAGCAGCAGAAGTACTGGGAATTTAAACATCAGTAAGAACATTTTGACTGTTCTGACTGCTGTCTCCTGAGGTATTTTTAAAAAACTTAAACAGTTTTCTTAACGATTTAAACATTTTTCTTCTAAGTTTTTTAAAATTTATGTTTATATGCTCCACTAGCTGTAAAAAAATAATTTTATTTTTATTATTCATTGTCAGAGTGTTACCAGTAAATTACGAGTTCACTGAGTCCACAACAATTAATCACAATCTGAAAACTAACCTGTCATCAATCCGAATTCATATAACACACAAGAACAAATGACTAGCAAGAAGTAGTGCACTTTCCACTTCCAAACTATTCTGATACTGACACTCAACTCAATTCTCAAAATAATGTAAACAAAATGGTGAGGGGTACCATTCATCACGGTGCCTTGGGAAAGGAAGTACTCACTCACCGTCACTCGGGCCACTGCCAGTGCAGGATTGTAGGGTCCACCTGCATACTGTAGCATTCTATATCCTGGCAAGCGTTAATATTTATTTTTTATATGTATATTGGTAATTTAATTACATTGTATTGTTTGTTTATTAATAATTAATAGCAGTAAATATTAATTTCATAAAATTTAATTTTTGTTCTAACAATTTTATTTTTACAAAACGCTGCGGCCTCCTATTGCTTGCAGCTCTAGGCTGCGGCCTAGTGGTAAATCCAGCACTGATACCAAGGTGAGTTAGGTGAATATAAACTATGAGAAATAGTTTTGTTCATAACATTTATTTAATAAATATGAAATGTGAAAATTAAAAAAAAAAACTTCTTTAGTTCACGAGAATTTATATACTATGATCAGAATAGATACAATTCTTGAACAGGCAATATTGTCGTTCACAATAAAATGTATGATAACATCAAAATACATGTAGGCCAGTGTGCGGTAAATTATGTGATAGCCACATAATAACAACTTAAGCATACCTATTATCTAAAGAGTTCAAGTGCTCAATAAATTCCTGAATGTCATATACACATAGTTCCAATACCATCAAGGTAAAAGTTCTTTTAAAACATATGTAATTAAGATTTTTAATATGTCCAAGCAATAAATTGAATATTTGTCTGCCAAATTCACAAAAGCTTTTGGTAGTAGATTTAAGATTACAATGTCTGGGTCTAATAAAATTGTGCTATCTAATAAAATAATCATGTACAGAGTTATTACAGGCAAAATTATCCATATTAAATATGACATAACACAGTCTAAAATGTACAGTGAAATAACAGTTAAAATTCTAAATTTTCTTAAAAAAAGGTTTGTAATGTGTTCTACTACTTGACTTAGTCATTACTCTTAAAGCTCTTTTTTTTAATATTAGAAGTTTTTTATGCTACTTTAGTTTCCCAACACAACAATGCCATACTTTATATGACTATGAATGTGATGAATGTGAGCAAAATCGACAGACTTCAAAATCTCAGTATTTACCAGGAAAAAAAAAACATTAACAAAGTAAAGTAGTAATAAAACGTTTTAAGGAGACGACAAAATTAATTTCAAATTAAAAAACATATTTACAGGTATATCAAAACTGTATTAAAATTTTTCACTTGTTAGAACCATAAATTCTTGATAGATGATATATGTAAAAAAATATACATGAATAATTTAAACAATATACATTAGTTTGAATTATTGTACAATTTGTTATATTAACTTATTCCAGTTATTTCTTAACTAAAAACTATTATTTAAAAAAGTCTAGAAAAGAATCATTATTTATTTCAGTCAGTATATAGTGTTGAAAACTTAAAAACTATTACAACCATTTTGCCAATAAAATTAACTAAAGTTTTTGTAGTGTTGTAGGAATGGTAGTTTTTTTTTTTAGACTAAATACCAAGGAAAGATATTGAGGAGCTGGTAGAACAGCTAATTACTGAGACCAAGAAGTTATGACTACAAGTAAATTAAGAAAAAACAAGTTCATATTATATAAACTTTGCAAAAACATATATGGCATTATTCTGAGACAAAAATTGTGGGACTTCATAAGGAAATCCCATATCCGATCAATCTAAATAAACAAGATGATGAAATTCTGTGCAGTCTGGCATCAACTCAATGATGCTATTGGAGACTATCAAAGCTCTTTGGAATCTTGGAAGTAGGCTATTTACTAAGACAAAACTCCAGATGTTTAAGGTGATCATACAACCAGTACTCTTATACGGAGCGGGAGTATGCACACTTGAAAAAATAGAAGAAAACATATGGCCTTTGAAAAAAGATCCTATGTAAAGTGTTTGGACCAATTGGAAAATATGGATAGGGATATTCACTGCTAATAGGGAACAATTATAAGCTAAAGGCACTTAAAGGGACCCTGACAGAGTAGCACTCCTTAAAAAACAGGAGATTGAGATGGCTAGGACATGTTCAAAGAAGAGGAGAGGACCATATACTGAAGAGTGCAGACTGTCAACCACTAGGGAGGAAACCACTGGAAAGACCAAGGCTCAGGTGGAGTTATGGGTGAAGGAGACTGGAAGTGGATCTAGAGATGGCAGAAAACAACAACAGAGGCACAAATTGTTGGGGAGACCAAAAATCACTTGGGGTTTGTGTGGTCACAGTAGTAAGTAAGAGTATGTTTATGTAAGCCTAAATACATTTCCTAAACATAATAAAAAAAAAAACAAGTAAGTAAATTAATTTATCCTTTTTATACAAATATCAAGCATTATATTACAAACTATATAAATAAAATGATATATTTTATTTGAGTTAAAATGTAGTTTACTTCTATAGACCATGTACAATATATATGCTCGCTAAATCAAATTTCGTCGTTTAGTTGTGACAGTCTTGTGCGAACCTTATGAATGATACCACTAATCTTGTCATACTTGCCTGTAGAATCAGGAAGGTTCTCAAAGTTTATAACATCACATATATTTTTAGAGAATTTCTCCGCTGTTGGAAGCCTTTGATATGGAGACACACTCTTTATTATTGGCGTGCCAAGATCGACAGATTTGATCTTGCCCACACGACTCTGCGGCGTGCTGCATAATGGTGACACGTCGTTCAGCTGGGCTAACAGCTGTTTCTTCTGCTCTTCCAACTCATTCAACGACGCCTTGTCCACCTGCAGCACAAATTTGATAACAAATTTATGTCCATACTCGCAAGTAAGGTTTTCTTTTGCTACATTTACAATCTTGTAAAAGAGAATGAGAGGAATATATAGGTGAGTAAATACAAAATATGGTAAAAAGTTCTACTTCAAAGGAGATCTTGTTTCTATTGTTTTAGTGTGATAAGAAAATGTGGGTATATTATACAGTGAATAGGGCTTGAATTGATCAAATCAAGGACGATTCTCAAGATCTGAGAAGTTGGCACTATCATTTAGAATGGATTATTTTAATAACTAATCATTTCTCAGTTAGAATAATGCTTGTTCATATAAAACCCAAACAATTAAAAAGTCAATACAAACACTATCTTATTTATTTGTACTGGAATTTACAATAACCTTTTGATTACATAAAAATGTATTAACAACTCTAAAAGTACTTACAGAAGACGACTCAGAAGGTTCGGGAGGCAGGTCTGTTGGAGGGGGAGGAGGCAACTTCTCCTCAGGCAATGGTGGTATAAAACCACAGTTATCTACAGGAAGCTCCTTTGTTTCTGCACACATTAACATTCCTTTCTTTATAAAGTTACAGAGTATGGGATTATTCAGATGTATTAAAGTGTAAAATTAATAGTAATGATAGGAAAAAAACATAGTACAAATTATAACTCATGCTCTAACATTGCCCATCTCTTGACGGTTGTTTATGATGTTGTTGCCCAACCAGACTAAAAAGAAGCTTTGATTTGAGATGAGCTAATCAGTCATTCTGTCCAATTACACAGTTTTTGTTAAAAAAACAATAAGGTAAGATTTTAAAACAAGGAAATAAAGTTTTGTTGTAGCTTGTGAGAATGCCAAAATGAGCTTGTGTGCTATCTCCTGGCATTCTTTCAAACAAGTATGCATCATCTGTAATTGGTCTGATCACTTAACTATGTATCTGTAAAATGCTTAAGTTCATCCAATCGTCCAGTCTGTGTAAGAAATGATTAGTGTTTAGATTTTTTAATGCAAGAAACATGTTTGTTACAGAGAGACAAAATGTGGTTATTTTAGATAATAGTCACAATCAGCCAAACGATTATCAGCTTGATGATAATGATGAGTGACAAAGTCAAAGGTAGCAATGGGAGGAGGTATAATCAGACTAAGTTAAAAAGTATGTGCTTCGGGCAATTAATTTCATTTGATAATTAATTGGCTGGGAATTGACAAAATTAGGGACAATAATAAAATTAAAAAATACTTTAAACAATATGGTGCAATAATGGAAAAGGTGGTAGGAAGAGAAGAGGAGAGGAGTTGAAGGCTGATACTCATTCTGTCTTCCACCTGGTCCCGTTCAACACACTCACCAGGGTTAGCAGAAGGATAATATCTGCCTTAAACCATGACTTCATTCTATTGTTCATCTCACTACGAATTGTCATTTAATTTAATACTATCCTTGCAACAAAGCTGGCTGTTATTTAAAGTGTCAAGATGAATTTACAGCCTCTGGATTCAATCAGTCGACCTCTCAAACTTTTTCGGTTTTGTCTATTGTACACGTTTTGGGTCCCCCTGGATGTGTGATTCATTTTCAATTCTTCTCCTCCCTTTTTGAACTGCTTGAGCAACTCAAAAACTTGAGTATGTGACAAAAATTCACCACCACACAATTGTTTCAACAAAGATACTTTATGTGGCAAACTCTCCAAGTTTTACTTAACATTTAACGTTAATAAGCTGCTCTTTCAAACCCCTTTATAAATTTTATAACGGACAGTGGACAAATAGTTTTATACAAGCAATGGCCATAGCTTGACTGAATGGTCGACTGGTGGTCAATTGGTGGCCAATAATCTAGTGATAAAGTTTATAAAGACTTTTAAGCATTTCTAAAACAGTGTTTTACATACATGAAAATCAAGTTATTTTCTGTGTGAAAATTTAAAACTGAATAAGTAGAAATACACTTCAGTAAGAACCATAATTTTAAAAATAAATACTTTAAAAATGCATATTTCAGGTGCGTTAATTTTTCTAGCTTACAAGAAACAAAATAGTGTACATTCTTCAAATATATTATTTTTTTTTATCTTATCTTATAAGGTCCAACTCCTCCTCAAAATTCTTTGACTTACAACGTTACAAGCTTAGTTACTTAATTAAAATAACAATATCATTTTTTAATAAATAAATAATATAAGGACCCTACCAGGAAGTTCCTCATATTCCATTTCTTGAGATTCATTGCTCTGTAATGTGTCATCCATTTCTGGAGACAGGGTAGCATTGTGTGCCATCTTTTTCCGTTTATAACCCCCAATCACTTTGCCTTCCAGCCTCTGGAGCATCACCTCCAGGCTCTGCATTTTTGACATGGGCGGACAGTTCCAGTATAGGCTGTCCTATCATGAAGAATAAATATAAGTGAGATAATTACAAATAAGACAGCTATTGCTAAAGAATATAGAAAAAATACAAGCGCATATGTAAATACACTATCGGCTAGATACTTCTGATAGTTTAAAACAAAGAACTTTAGATTTTACTTTGGAAATTTCTTTCATCTTTCATAAGAATTAAATATTAAGTTTCATATTTTGCAAAGGCATATTTTTCATTACCACAGTACGTGTGGGTGGGTGGGTGGTTCATTACCACAGTACGTGTATGGGAGGTTGGGAGGGCCATCGTCTACTGTACGTGTATGGGCGGGTGAGATATGCTTGGGTAGCTACTATTGATCAAATACCCATGATCAGTTTGGTAGCACCCGTGATCAAGTTTGGTAACAACCATAATCGACTAGGGTGGCCTTCGTGATCAACTTGGGAGATAGGGGGTTGGGGACGAAGCTCCCAACGTGCACAGCTAGTAGCTAGTCTACTAATAAAATGTTAACCACGATAATAAGTGAGGTGTGCTACAATACCTTAAGAATCTCATAAATGTAAATCTTTGTAAATGTAAATCAATAACACTGTACCTGTATGGGTGGTCCAATAACACTGTACGTGTATGGGTGGGTCAATAACACTATACGTGTATGGGTAGGCGGGTGGGTCAATAACACTATACGTGTATGGGTAGGCGGGTGGGTCAATAACACTGTACGTGTATGGGTGGGCGGGTGGGTCAATAACACTGTACATGTATGGGGGCGGGTGGGTCAATAACACTGTACCTGTATTGGTGGGCGGGTGGGTCAATAACACTGTACATGTATGGGGGCGGGTGGGTCAATAACACTGTACATGTATGGGGGCGGGTGGGTCAATAACACTGTACGTGTATGGGTGGGCGGGTGGGTCAATAACACTGTACCTGTATTGGTGGTCCAATAAGTATAACTTTGTTCAGTTATAACATAGTTACTACCATATTAAGGACCAAGTGGCAGTTCGCATGTCATTCGCATAAATTGTTAAAAATGTCATGGCGGCAGTAAACTGCTCATCTAGCTATACGCTAAAATAATCAGGAGCCAGTTTACTGCCAATTACACCCTATTTTAGTTTTTAATTACATAATTTAGTTCATAATTACATCATAAGTGCCAGGGGGTGTATCTGCGTTGAAGCCAGGGTATTGGACAAACTTGCGGACATCATACTTGTCCAACATGCCATCTTCCACTATCTCTCCCCCCTCAACACCTGGTGCTAACACTTCTGTCAAACACAACAAAACTATTGTTTAGATACATACAATAGATGATTTTAAAATGTTATTTATCATTAAAGTATATATGAAGAAGTATAAGTGTGCTTGTGACATTTATCTGTTTATAGCTGTACTAACCATTTTCTAAAACTAAGAGTGTTCCTCTATAAAATATAATACTGAATTATGATTAAGATGAGTGTATCGTAATTTTTGTCTAACCAAAAATAAAGTGTGATATGCTATAAACAAATGCTTTAAATTGTAATCGTATTTGTTTTTTAATCAACTTCTATTAGAACTTTATTTACAAAAATAAACCCGGCAAACTACATTGCTTAGTATGCCTTTGGCTCAATTTCATCCAATAGTTAGCAGTTATTTGCTTTCAATCAGATTAACGCAGCTATACTGTGAACGTTTTAGTAATGCTTTGATATAACCACACTCTCTTCATCTCGTCATAACCCATCATGGCTAGGTCACATACACAGCTTTACCCCTCCATCACAATAAGCAGAAATGATGCATGAAACTATAATTTGTACAAGAGGATTGGTGATGAAAACTGGTTCATCATTTCTCCTCATGGAAACTGGTTCATCACTTCCACTGATGAAAACTGATACACTGTGATGGGCACTGGTTCATCGTTTCCTTTGATGGGAACTGAGTTATTTCTTCCTTTGATTAGAACTGATTCATCATTTCCTGTGATGCAAACTTGTCTATCTTTAGAATATAATGAAGTAATTTTACCTTGTCAAATTTAGAATAAGCTACACTCTTTCTTCGAATATAGCAACATAATATTATGTTTACAACTATAGAAGATGTAAATATTAAATTTGAATTCCAAACATGAATTACTTATGTTTTGACCAAAAATAGCTTATAACTAATTTCGTCACATTTGATTACTTTATTAATAATCAATATCATAAATTTTGTCTACAAGTTTTTGTGTAAAAATAATGTGTAAGGCTCATAGTGTTGTTTTAGGCTTAACTTTTGTGTGTTTTCAATAGTTTTGTTCAGTTTAATTATATAATTTTTATTGTTAATGCTCAAATATATTCATATAACCATTATGTTACATCTTTAATTTATTTATAAACCTGTTTTAAATAAACGCGGCAATTTGCTAACTGTGCGAGCTCTCACGCAGTAAGTTAGAGTACGGCACTTTGCTAACGGTGCGTGCTACGACATAGAACACAGAAACACACATATGTATATGTTGTTGGAAAACAATTATTAAAAATGTTGTAAGGTCATTCAACAAAATATAACAATTTATATGCTGAGCTATTGTATCAAAGAAGTCTTAGTTAGAAATTGGATTTGATCAAAATATTACTAATTATGTAAAGCACTAGTTAGTAATGTGTGAGCAGATTGCCGTCGTGTGTGTCCTCACGTAGCAAAGGTCATCAATTATGGCTGAATTACATCTTTAGTAAGCAGTTTACACTCATAATATTTTAATTACCAAAAAAGGAATTACCATACCTTACTATAGATATTAACTACTTGGATAGCATAATCACATAGCCCAGATCTAAAACTGCATCTCACAATACCTTCTCAGTCAAATCCAAGAATACACCATATGGCTTTCTTTTGTGCAAGGAGAATTTGCCTTCGTAGTTGCACTATGTATTTACTGTACTATAGAATATATTTGATTAAATCAAAGAAAAATAAATTATTTTCAATATTTCTATTTAACAAAACAAAGCCATTTTCCTGAGTGTGTGTATTCCGATTGATATCTTTTTTAAAAAAATGTTCAACTGTACAACCCAATTTCAATTTTATTAATTTGTATGCATTAAAATGTTGTGTTACTTGGTTGAGATAAACTTAGACTTTTCGTAAAGATAGATAGATATTCCTTCGTTATATTTTGTCAATTCTTTTGTCATAGTTTCTTATGATTGTATCCTAGTTGTTATATTTCTTCTTCATTATATCTTTAACCATCTGTCTTTTCTCCCATATCCCTCTCAATCCTACCTCATTAATCCCCCTCTTCCCATCTTACACCTTTCATCCTTCTATACACACATGCTTTAGTACCTGAAAGGATAGATTCAATACAACAAAACACAATAAGATCCAACTTTTCAATGTCACTGTTACCTACATTGGGTGGTTGAATAGATACTTAAGTCTTAAAAAATATGTGGTACAATTAATTGTGTTTATTGAACATAATATATTGTTAAATAAGTTTTCATCTCTCTAATTGAAATATAACTTTTTTTAATGTACAATAACGGTTGCAATAATTCCCCTTCTGAATACAAATTATACATTTACTAAAGAAATAAAAGAATATATTTAACAATTAATTATAATTTAAAACTGAATTTGACAATTTTAAAACTGTTTAAGCCACATTACGACTCAACACAAAAACTTCTAAATACAGTAAACTCTAGATTTAATTGATCTCAACTTGAAATCCTTGAATATCAACTTTGAATCTACGGACTACTTACAGCTGTATTACAGTATAATTTTAATTTATAAAACATGTTGTTTTTCTTAGGCAACTTCAAATATTCCACAAATAGTAATTAATAATATTCAGCATATCATAAAAACCCTTTATTCTGTTGGGTTATTCACTTTTATACAATATGTATTTGTATGTTTTATTGATAGTTGAGTTTACAATGAGCTTGCAGCATGACAGTTAGTTTTGATTAATGTATGGCAATCTCATAACAGCTTGAGAGGAATTCGTTAGATCGAAAGTTTACCGTAATATCTAAATTGTAATACCAATAATGATTATATGAAAATAGACCTTTTTAGTCTGATATATTGAAACTGAGGAGGAGAATACTTGGAAGTAAAGCCGAAGGAGTTCATAAAGGTAATACCTGTCACCTACCTTTGCCTTGTCCATCAAACATAGAAATGCCGGAGTGGGTGACCAGGGCCTCCTTCAGCCATCCGGGGGGATAACCCAGGCGCCGCATCATATAGATATGAGTCGGCAACTGTTGTGGTTCCAGTCCTAGAGCTTGTCGTAGGTCATCACTCAGCTGACCTGGTACAAAGTGTCCGTATTTCTGTGACTTCTCTTCATGATAGCGCTTATACACAGGCCTGCCACAAAAATCAGTAATTATTACTCACGTGACAGCAGCTTCAAATATTTAAAATAAGCGTATGCAGTTATTTAACTCCATGTAACAGATTTACAAAAGCCAATAGGATCTACGATTTCATTAATGAATACAAATCTTGTTTGTTGTGTTTTAACTTCACTGTTACACTGACTTATATGGTTTTCAAGACAAAAAAGTCTTCTACTTAAAGAAAAAAAACATAATTTTGCAGGGAAAGAGAAAAATCTCTATAAATGTAGCAATATTCATATCGTGTATCCGGAAATTGGGTAAGGTTTACCAGAATGCAGCAGTGGGCCACGATTATCAGTAAATTATCAGTGCGACTGTTTGACAAGTCAAGATAGGTGAACCGTAGCCATCACTATTGGACTTGATGGTGAAATATTTCCAAGCAATGTATGTTTATTTTAATTTGTATTTGAAAGTGGAAATAAATTCATTTATTCATTCAATCGTAAGGATTGTGTTTAAACACGGCAACAAAGCACTGATTCAGGCACAATTGCACTACTTAGCACACTCTAAAAGTAGACAGATTTTTCTAGACTATAAAACTTTGTTAACTACATAAAAACTGATTTGAATTTTAGAAAATCTCAAAATTTATTTTAATACAGCGATGGCCTGCTCATAGCACACGGCTAAAACATGGTGAAATCTGATATTTCACTGATTTAAACACGAATGCCCTACTCTGCACCCTCTAGAAAGACTTTATGATCACTTTATTTACATATTGACAGAGTCTATGAAGCTGAAATTTGGTATGCAGGATCTCCTTTAATGAAGATGTGCATTAATGCAGTATGAAAAGTAGCCTTTTAAGCAGGTTTTGTTGTAAAATGTTTAGTATCATTTTTACTAACACTGACTGCGCTACTTAAAACCCTCCTAAAATAGACTTAGAAGGGTTTCTAGAATATAAAATGTGTTACTTAGGAGACTGGCTGCCGGTCTAATAGATGTAATGGGTTAGAGGGAACCATGAGGAGAAGGATAAGTAAGCGTAGTGAAGTACGGGCAGTCAGCTAGTGTCAAGATATTTATAAACATTCTTAGTTAAATTAAACTGCGGCAAAAGCTCAACATTGTATCTCGTAGACAGTGATGGCATTAATGACCGTCTACCTATTTTGACACTTGCAAAACAATAAATGTTGTTACCATATATTAAATAAATACTGCGTTATATTAAATTATCACAATGACTTACATGTTTGCTTTTGACTCCTGAAATTCCCTCCTGCATCTGGCTATCAGGGCATGGTCTCTTGGTTTTGTACATTCCCGGAGGGAATGTGAATTCTCACCACAATTCCAGCAGTTATTAGCAAATTTGGCTTTTTTATTTACAGCATTTGGTGTTTGCAGTTTTAAAAAGTTATCCTTAACAAAAAGAACACAAAAAATTTGAAAACCATTAGATTTGTTAGTACATATTTCTTAAATACATTATTGTATAGAAAATAAACCAAAATGAACCAAACTGTTACTATTTATTGTATGGTTAAAAAATATAACAGAATATTTATACAATTGATCCTCCTTATTCACCATTCCGTTTTAACTGACAAACTTGTCCCAAAATACTCTAATAACAATTGTCTGAAAATGATATTTTAACGTTATACAGTTTTGTAACTGACAAAAACTGTATATAACTGGTGGGGTTTTTTCCCAACCAGCGCTTCGTTATATTGCTTACTGTATTTTATGTTGAGAGGTTACAGTAACATGTGAACTGACTACATAATTTTTGTCAATGTACTGAGTGCCTAAAAATAATGTTATTCTTAGGACAGACAGCACTTGCAGGGAGCGGTAATTGTGATTTCATGACTCATACTCTTAATTCAGTTATTTCCTGGCCGGTCAAAAGTATTAGTTTGTTGTATTACTATTACATAATACTTTTTTAGTTTATTGGAGAGATAGGACATCAGCAAACTTACCTTAGAAGACAAGTTCACTAACACCAGAGTAGTGGTAACGTACACAAAATAAACACATAATCTCAAATATTTTCAATGCCACTGGCATTTTCTTCATGTGAGGGGGGGGAGAGGGAGGGAGGGAGAGAGGGAGAGGGAGGGAGGGAGGGAGGGAGGGAGGGAGGGAGGGAGGGAGGGAGGGAGGGAGGGAGGGAGGGAGGGAGGGAGGGAGGGAGGGAGGGAGGGAGGGAGGGAGGGAGGGAGGGAGGGAGGGAGGGGAGAGAGAGAGAGAGAGAGAGAGAGAGAGAGAGAGAGAGAGAGAGAGAGAGAGAGAGAGAGAGAGAGAGAGAGAGAGAGAGAGAGAGGAGAGAGAGAGAGAGAGAGAGAGAGAGAGAGAGAGAGAGAGAGAGAGAGAGAGAGAGAGAGAGAGAGAGAGAGAGAGAGAGAGAGAGAGAGAGAGAGGAGAGAGAGAGAGAGAGAGAGAGAGAGAGAGAGAGAGAGAGAGAGAGAGAGAGAGAGAGAGAGAGAGAGAGAGAGAGAGAGAGAGAGAGAGAGAGAGAGAGAGAGAGGAGAGAGAGAGAGAGAGAGAGAGAGAGAGAGAGAGGAGAGAGAGAGAGAGAGAGAGAGAGAGAGAGAGAGAGAGAGAGAGAGAGAGAGAGAGAGAGAGAGAGAGAGAGAGAGAGAGAGAGAGAGAGAGAGAGAGAGAGAGAGAGAGAGAGAGAGAGAGAGAGAGAGAGAGAGAGAGAGAGAGAGAGAGAGAGAGAGAGAGAGAGAGAGAGAGGAGAGAGAGAGAGAGAGAGAGAGAGAGAGAGAGAGAGAGAGAGAGAGAGAGAGAGAGAGAGAGAGAGAGAGAGAGAGAGAGAGAGAGAGAGAGAGAGAGAGGAGAGAGAGAGAGAGAGAGAGAGAGAGAGAGAGAGAGAGAGAGAGAGAGAGAGAGAGAGAGAGAGAGAGAGAGAGAGAGAGAGAGAGAGAGAGAGAGAGAGAGAGAGAGAGAGAGAGAGAGAGAGAGAGAGAGAGAGAGAGAGAGAGAGAGAGAGAGAGAGAGAGAGAAGAGAGAGAGAGAGAGAGAGAGAGAGAGAGAGAGAGAGAGAGAGAGAGAGAGAGAGAGAGAGAGAGAGAGAGAGAGAGAGAGAGAGAGAGAGAGAGAGAGAGAGAGAGAGAGAGAGAGAGAGAGAGAGAGAGAGAGAGAGAGAGAGAGAGAGAGAGAGAGAGAGAGAGAGAGAGAGAGAGAGAGAGAGAGAGAGAGAGAGAGAGAGAGAGAGAGAGAGAGAGAGAGAGAGAGAGAGAGAGAGAGAGAGAGAGAGAGAGAGAGAGAGAGAGAGAGAGAGAGAGAGAGAGAGAGAGAGAGAGAGAGAGAGAGAGAGAGAGAGAGAGAGAGAGAGAGAGAGAGAGAGAGAGAGAGAGAGAGAGAGAGAGAGAGAGAGAGAGAGAGAGAGAGAGAGAGAGAGAGAGAGAGAGAGAGAGAGAGAGAGAGAGAGAGAGAGAGAGAGAGAGAGAGAGAGAGAGAGAGAGAGAGAGAGAGAGAGAGAGAGAGAGAGAGAGAGATGAGAGAGAGAGAGAGAGAGAGAGAGAGAGAGAGAGAGAGAGAGAGAGAGAGAGAGAGAGAGAGAGAGAGAGAGAGAGAGAGAGAGAGAGTTCTGGTATTAGTAAACTTGTCTTCTATAAGGTAAGTTTGCTGATGGCCTAGTGCCCTTTAACGTAACCTATGTACGTAATAACGTAATACTGTAATTTTAATATGGTTATATATTATGATAGTTTGTTTTTGAAATGTTTTCATAATAAATACATTGTTTTTGTTATAGCAAATAACAAGTGCTATTGTTTATACAGTACAGTAGTGTAAACCTTAATAAATTCAGTTATTAGTACTATTTAGAGCTATTATTATCCCTGCCTATTATATGACGTTTTTACTTATGTCGTGATGGCCTGTTTACGTCAAATATGTGTCAATTCGTGATATGTATTAGCTTTTAAGTTAATCTAATAAAACTTACACTAATTCTGTATCTTGGGGATTGAGTTTCTTGTCCAGAAAGCTGTGGATTTCTGTCTTCAACAAATGCCAGTTCCTCACCAGAATCCTCATCACTATCTGCTGTACTTTCCACTGTATTACTCTCAACAAGTTTTTCATTATCTTTTTCCTCCTTGCTGTTTAGACTTATAAAATCATCTGTAATTGCCAACTGATCCTTGACTGTTTTTACATTAAAATTAACAGGAGACACATTTCCTGGTCTTCTGTCTTCAACAAACAAAATCTCTTCCTCATCTTTACTTTCATCTGGACTCTCTGGACTATCACGGATAGCATCTGGACTTTCAGGACTCTCCAAGACATCAGCAGAACTTTCCTGGCTCGTCATTTTTTTGATTGCTTTGATCTTTTAAGGTTTAATCGGCAAATGTGTTAAAGGCATTTCAAGTCTGCAATGTAAAATATGTTATTATTAGTAGGCTAATAACTAAAAACTAAAAAAGGCTAAATCATAATATCACTATTTAAATGAGCCTTAAGAAACATAATTTAATTGATAATAAGTCAAATAAGTGGCCGTGCTTATGATTTGGCTTTTACACCTAAGAAACAACCCATAAAAACAAAAAAGTGTCATCTAAGAACAGTTTTAACTTAAACTATCAATGACTTTAATCGATAGCTTCCAACTATACTAATCATTTTGTACATACTTAAAACACTTTAACTTTTGCAAAATGAAAAATAACCTTTCAATAAAAAAAAAAATAAATAAATAAATACGAATAGCAGTTTTCAACTATCTTACTGTAATAAAATCACTAACAAAACAATAAAAACAAAAGTAAATAAATCAGCAACTCACATTTATCCATTTGATATGGATCGACGATCCTACTTCGAAAACTTGTTGAATAAATCAAGAAGTAGTGAACTTTTAATTAATAACCAAAAAAGTACTTTTGAAATAAGTTAGTCCCCTAGTATTGCCAACTTTACAGGACTTTGCCTGTGATTAGTGGATCGATAGTGACGTCAATGAACAAACATTTACCTATACCACTGTTGTATGTATGGTACATTTATAAGATAACAAATTTAGCAGATTCATACTGATGATTTCATATTGATAAATACTTTATTTTATTAATATGATTTCAGCATATTAATAATTAACTGAAACATATGCTCTACTTTTATACTTAATATCATAAGTTTTAATTGTTAGAGATGTTTTGTTTATCTTTAAGTAGAAGTACCGGTAGTTAACTGATTAAGCCTAACCCTGGCATATTCCTTTACTAGCAGACCATTTTTGTGCATTATGCAAGCATATTTTATAAAATCTATAACAAATATAATATTTATTGGAATATATAATTTTGCTCACAAATTTCAAGAGAATATTTACTAAACAAAAATTGGTATGTTATAATTAAATTGTTTTATTTTTTTTATTTTTATAAAATAATTAAAAGTTTTGGTGTTATAAAAACAAAAACTAGCAGACTACACCTTGAAAATGTTTATAATGTCGTGCTAATTAATTTTGATAGTAGCCTATCCATAAGTTTTAAATTTAATCTAGTTTTAGAATATATGGATAGAAAATATAGATGTACAAGTTAACTAAAGTTAATATTCTTAAATTAATAAACAAAGGTTTACAGTGGGCAAATTTTTCTGAGTTTGTATCTATCCTAACTACTTTCTTTTGTAGAACTAAAATATCCTGAGCATGTGAGCTATTACCCCAAAGTAAGAGCCCATAAGATATAACACTTTGAAAAAAAGCAAAATAGGCTGATCTTACATATGAAAATGGTACATGATTCTTCAAATTTCTTAACAAGTATGTAACTCTAGACATATATACATGTATTGTATCTATATATACATGTATGTACTCTAGAATATACATGTATTGTATACAATTTTACTCACAAATAACAGAACAGTTTACAACATACAAATTTATATGTTTTGTGTGCAAATTCTTTTTTAATTTTCACAAAATATTTTTATTATGTATTTTACTGAAATAAATTTGGAGAATTTCCTTTCAAAAATATATACAGGGGTGTTGAAAAGTATTAGAACGATCTAATATCTTCTGTACTCGTAAATATACAATCATAAAACTTTGTACAGTAACACAGGGCATGATATTGAACTTTTTGAAGCAATCAGTAGCTCTTCACCAACTCAGGGGGATGGCCCATAAGTAGTTGGTGGACAATCTTAAATGTAAGCATACGTTGATGTACATACCATTTTAAAGGTCTTAATTAGTAGACCATCATGCCACAAATTAGACCTCAAAAAGTTACTCCTAAACAAAATGGCGGTGCTCAAAAGTTTCAATATATTGATCTTATGTGCAAGTTCATAAATGACTTAATTTTAATGTAATGATATCAGATGAATCTAAAAAGCTTCACACATGATTACTATACACAAACACCTACTTTAAGATGTATTCTATCACGGTAATTAAAACATACGGTAGGTATCACACGTATCTTCCCCCACTACTTTCCACTCTCAGCATGACGTCACATGGGCGAAGTGGCTGCTCTATGGACATGTGTGAAATAGGTTTACTGGACAATTCTGTTTGTTATAATTTATTTTTAAAGAAGTTTTAATTTGAATTAGATTTAAAACTAAATTCTGAGTAAGGCAGAAATATCTTGTAATGATTATACTTAAACAATTACTTATTTTATATTTTGTGAATGATAAAAATACTAAAATAATGTTTACCTTACTTACATTATTACAGAAATCTGCCAAAAAATTATGAGATTTATTTATTTATCTGAATTAAGATATTCGGAAAACCTTTTATTTCATCATTACAATTTTTATATAATGTTTACTGAGTACTATTTTATATTTGGAATTAATTTTCTTGATCAATGTTTTTCATTACAGTAAGTATTTGCTATTATACCTAAAATAAATACATAACACACTGCAATTTAGAAGTTGTGCAATAGAGCATATCAAAATGTTTGTGTATATTCATGAGATTTTTATTGGAATTATTTGCTAAAGCTAAAGTTCCAGAAATAAACTCAGCAGCTTTACGACATTTTGTATTTTAGTACTAGCTACAAAAAGATGTAAAACTGTCAATTTAGAAGTATATTTTAGGTCTCCTTCTTGATAATTGAGAAGTTTTTAAAAAACATACTTTTTAAAGTTATTTTTCCATCTTTAGTGCAAAAGGTACAACACTAAAAGATCCACACACGACGTTCTTCATCACTTGGATTCGTAAAACGAGTTGCGTTCAGTCCTACCTTTAAATCATTAAACAAGCTCCTATTAGAGCATTCCATGTCACAAGCTGATCCTCGAACATGAAAGTCAATTTTTTCGACTTACTTATGTATCATGTTTGTCTATTGCTTTGTCGAAGTCGTTAAATACTGGCTGCCTCCATTTTCCAACCAAATGTCTTACATCAACTGCTTGTACGTTGTTAAGGGGTCCTAAAATTTGTCATCGATACTGTCATAGCAAAAGTCTAGTTTTAACTTTCTCATCATTCTTATGAGATAAAGTTAATTGTTTTATCTTTAAAACGACATTATTCTGAAAATCAGAAAACAAAGTGTATGTACTTTTAAAATTTTAAAGCTTATCTCAATAAATCCTGGTGTTAATACTACCCAACCCATACATGTTTAGTGGTACTGATCTACACACTAGCCCACAAACGTACAGTGGCATTGACCCACCCACCTATACTCATAGAGTGGCATTGACCTACCCAGCACACGTACAGTGGTATTGATTAATCAATAATAATTCACGTGTATGGGCGGGTGGGTGAGCCATTACCACTGAATATGTATGTGCGGGCGGATGGATTCTTATTCTAACGGATTTTGTACTATATATCACAAACAATGTTTGATTGTTATTTCACGTAGAAAAGGGCATTTCAAAATATCTTGTACAACATTTAGACATTTTCGAGATAAGCAACATAATGTTACCGCTTTAGATATGTCTTCTATGACCAGCAACTACATTTGCCAATAGTTGTTATCTTCTTCTGGTATTCTTAAAACAGGTTTTTTAACTTTCATAACTGGAGGGTTAAAACGTTAATTTTTGTTTTTGTTAATTGTAGTTCCTGTGCTGTTTCATAGATTTGTTGTTTCAAAGTTAAATTTTCTTGTTTAAAAAATCATTCTAAATCTTTGTTTACTGCTGAACTGTTTTCTAGGCTGCGTAATAATATGAGTACTATGGTATTTTTAAACCATCAGATACACACTCAGAAGGAAGTTCCAAATGTCGGTTTATTTCTGTTTCCTGCAGAAGGGAAAACGATTATTTCTTTTCACGAGTCATAGTTCTTTTATTTCTTTTGCTAGAATTTATAACAGACAACAAATCTTTATGTTAATATATTTAACTGTTAATATCTTTAGTTTTCTTTTCTGTTTTATATTTAAAATTTCCCTTTAAATTCCTTTTAAATCTATCTTAAAATCATTTTCATCAAACTGTTTAGAACTACGAGCATTGTCAGCCTGCATGTATGTATCCAGGCATTACGCAAAGATTTTCCTTTCGAGAAAGAATGAAATTAAATATTACCTTCGTTATATTGTCTTTCACTAGTTCGTTATATAGACAACCAGCTTGCTAGGGCATAGTTGTTGTTCTACACTAAATGTTATAATACAAATAAAAACAAACCGCGACAAATTACCAAACCTCCAAGCATTGCAACAAATTAATAAACAAACAAGCATTGCAACAAACAAAGTCTGACATAAATGTTTAAAAGTTATAACTTATAAACCCGGCAACTACTCACTACGGCATGATAATTATAATCCTATAATACATGCTGTAATTATATAAACACAACGAACCAAAAATTAGACGACACTAAACATGGTAACAAATTCAGTACAATGTAAAAGTTTTAGTAGTATGTACGCAACTTATCATGAAGAATTTGGACTCGATACCATTGATGCTTTTATTAAAAGAAGTTGTCGTAAGTTCATGGCCAACTTAGACAATATTACAGGAGCTATTACATTTCACATTGGAGAACCTACTTTGCACTGGCACTTGAAAGCCAGACTTCCTCAAGACGTGATAGGCTGATTTATGACCATGTCTATGTAACATTTATTTTCTTTAATTAACTTACTTAAAAATGTTATATTTTATATACAACACAAGTCATTGATTGTTATTCATGTTACAGGGTGACTCATATATGAGCGAACTGATAATGTTATTATTCCACCTGTAACATTTCCTGTGTATAATATGTAAATATTGATTCAGGAATAAGTTTGAAAAAAAAATTGGAATGGAATGAATACACTTTCTGGCAGACAAATCAGCTGTTCGGCCATGTAACCTCACTGTCACCTCAATATACTGCGCAGCCTAACCGTGACACCTACCGTATGTTCTATTTACCATGTATTCAATGTCCTGCTATTCCTCTCTGAGACCAGTCCATGAGGAGTTAGTAGAAAAATTTTAATGTAAACACAGGTTAATATACACATCATTTAAAGGACTAGTCAAGCAAAGAAGAATGCTGCAAACCGCACTTCAAAAGCTTTATCACATTATCAGTTACAAAATGACTGAGTTTCAAAAATTTTAAACCGCCACCGTTTTGTAACGGATAATATCCCAAGAGTTCCTACTGAATTCGATGAGTGGGCTCCAGTTAGTTCTGAGCAGGTATATGAAATACTTATGAATTTTAAGAACTCCCACAGCCCTGATATTTATGGTATGACGGTCATTGTACTTAAACATGTAGTGGACATTATCGCTGTAGAACATCAACTCCTGCCTTGAGCATGGAATATTTCCTGACATTAAGGTCTTTAGAACTGTACCTGTCTTTGAAAAGGATGATCCTGAACTACTTAGAGGCTTCCGTCCTATCTTGCTCATCCCTGTTCTAGCTAAGGTGTTTGAAACTATAAAGAAAAATCAGATTGTTATGTATTTTGAGAATAATAATCTCTTTTCTGAAAGTCAACAAGGGTTTAGAAAGGAAAGTCTAATTTCTCAGCAGCTATGAGTTAGTTACACAAGTATCCTCGATGCGTTTGAGGAGAGAAAAGATCCATGGCACTAGTTTATGCTGATTTAAGCAAAGCCTTTGATTGTGTATCTCACACTATTTTATTACACAAGCTCAGAAGGTATGGTATTTCACATCAGACAGAAAAATTACTTCACTTGTACCTTCAGGACCAGAAGTTATGTCAGTAGGAGGCCTCTTGTGTCAGTTACATTCTTCAGAGCCTCTTGCATGTTAAGGAAAACGAAGCCTCCCTCCCTTTGAGGGTAGACTACAACAATTATAATCTTAAGACGTAACTTAAATCAATGTCCCTTTCTACAGGTTAAGCAAGAAAAAGGATTGTATCCCGATTTTAGCAATAAAATTGTTCAAAACCCTGCCCGAGGTTGTAAGACGGCTTGACCGATCTTCCGTTAAAAGAAAAATGAAGATATATATGGCTTATTAAAGAAGCCTTCTACTATATCACCAAGTTTTTTTTAGAGCAACCTAAGTGATGTATAACCACTGCCATCTTGTGTTTGTAGCCACCACAATCTTGTGTTTGTTATTTGATGTTGTATTCAATGTGTTAATGTTTTAAATGTTTATTTAAACTCATGACATCATCATAGTATGGAATTTTAAGTTTTGACACCATTTTAAAATGGAATTCTTTTAATGACGCCATCAATCCAGCTACACTGGTCAGTGATGAAGAAATCAAGTATTCAAGTAAATAAGAATACGTGTTGTAGGCTTAATCAGTTTTAAACTAGGCCTATGCCTTTTCGTATAATTTCAGATTAGAATAGACATAGGGAAGGTCTAAGCTTAAATAAGTATACAATTTAAATTGGCATTAATTTTTTACATGCAATATTAAGCATGACACATGTTGAATACTTCATACACGACATACAGTAGGCCATCTACCAAGTGAAACTGTTTTCGTCTTAGACATTACAATATCATCACTTGTACTTTCTCTTTCATAAGCGGTTGTCTCTCATATTCACTTTAACATGTGCACAAGCTGTGTTGATCTTGATCTGAATCATTGACCAAATAATAAACCTTCAAATATAGAACACATCACCTGTAGCAATAAATATCGGATGCAAAATAATTAAACACTTTGCTAATGGAGATCCTGAAAACTAACTTCTGTCAGGCTCAAAATTGGCGCTTTTAACCCTATATAGTCCCAGGTAAAAACTATTTGGCAAGGGGTTTTTTGATCTGTTTTGCAGGCTCACACATAAACGCACCTAACATATTGTAATTTTATCAAAACCTTGTCATGTTATACTACTTTCATGTTAATGTCAGAACTACTTTCAAGATAAATTGTCTATGGCAGCCATATGCACTATCATAAACAAAGATAAAACTAAAAAAAATGAATCTGCATATATTTCCATCAAAGGAAATTCCAGAAAGCCGTTTTGGAGGCCAGGCAACTGATTTTGACACAAATTACAAAAGTTTGTTTATTATATAAATAGTTTTTTAATTGGTAATTATGCACTTTCTTGCCACCTCTGAAAATACGATTTCATGTTAATAAAGTGGTCAAAAATGAGTTTATATCTCTTGAGGAGTTTGATATCATCCGCGGAAAACTTGTTTTTTACCGAAAAATCGAAAAACTAGATTTTTATCTAATAATAAAAAAACCAACTTTTTTAAAATCGTTATTTTTCGACAATTTTTTTTTTCATTTCTCGTGTTTTTATGCTGAACACAAATATATAACTGGTTTTATAGTAAAATTATTTTTTCAGCTCGAAAAATGCATTTTTGTTGACATAACCTAACTTATCCTAATTGTCTATTTTCTCAACAAAAATTCGTAATTTGCGTTAAATTCGGGCGTTTGGCCTCCGTGACGGCCTGCCGGCCGTCACTCCGGCGGGAATATATGAGAATTCGGTTTTTGTGATTAATAGTTGTTGTATATAATGATCGCGTAATGGCCGCTAATCGCGATCCGCCGCGACAGTAGTTTTTCCGTTATTTCTCGAGAAATATTTGTAATAGACCAAAATAGTTTTCAAATTTGTATTCAGCGCAAAAAAACACATCAAAATAAAAAAAGATGATTAAAATACCATTTAAATTAACGGAAATATGACAAAAATACTAAAAGTTGTGACATTGGTTTTTTCGAATTTTTCGGTAAAATGCGTTATTTCCGCAGATTAAAAAGCATATCTCGTGAAAATACA
Source organism: Stictocephala bisonia (assembly GCA_035578905.1). Taxonomy (NCBI): domain Eukaryota; kingdom Metazoa; phylum Arthropoda; class Insecta; order Hemiptera; family Membracidae; genus Stictocephala; species Stictocephala bisonia. Next base: position 2,408,868 of record JAQJVL010000007.1, read on the forward strand.
GCCAATTCTAAACCCATTTCAAGCAAAATGTTCCAAATTTGTTTGGTGGCAAGAAACTGCATAATTACCTTTTTAATTAGCATAATACGTGTTGGTACATATACAGTACAAGTAAACGTCACACATCACAAATTTGTTAAAATATAAGCACTAAATGCACAAATATATTACAATACAAGTACAAAATGTACGAATATTATGGTGAGCGTAGTTCACCGAAATCGATCACCATAATATTCATGCATTTTGTACTTGTATTGTAATATATTTGTGCATTTTGTGCTTATATTGTAACAAATTTGTGTTGTGTGACGTTTACTTGTACTGTACATTATATAAATGATTAGGACAAGTTAGGTAAGGTTTGGTTAGACAAGTAAAGTGTTATTTGGGCTGAAAAAGATTTATTGCAAAACCAATTGCATGCTCTTATTCAATATGAAAAACCACAGGGCATAAAATTAAGATTTAAAAATAAATTTGGGTTTCCACCATCAGATAGCCTAGGCTAAAAAACAAGTTTTCCGATTTTTCGGTAAAAAAGGTTTTCCGTGGTTGGACGGACGCAACCCAATAGGCTACATATAAACTCATATTATTCAACTTATTCGACAATCATATTGTCAGAAGCGTCTAGAAAATAAAGTGCATAATTATCCACATCAGTTCAAGGCTCAAGATTTTTATTGAGCCATTAAGCATATATATTTTAGGCCAGGTCAACTATAATACATGCAATATTTAAAAACACACCATGCAAGAGTCAATTGTAGAAACAGTACACATACTCAGCAGATTTTGACAAGAGGAAGTATCAAATCTAACGATTAAATATAGATGGAGAACAAAATAGACGTGCCTTTCATAATCAGTCATCACTAACAAATTACTAAAATCTTACCTGAATTCAAATGTACTTAACTAAACAATTGAATTAACCAAATAGAAAAGCTGTTTTTATTTATCTGCCAAGAGAACAGACGATTTTAGTTTAGGAAAGGAACGTTGACAAATGAACCGATAAGAAAAAGATTCAGCTTATAGTCAAAGCTGTCTCGGAAGAGGATGAACATCTCGCAGTCGTAGTGTGTTGGGGGAAGAAATCTATTCCTTAGATCTTTACACAACGGTTACAAGGAATTAAACAGTTGTGTCACTGTCCAGTGTCCACTATTAAGAACAGCTGTTTTGTGATCTTACAGTAGAGTTTATTTCTTTTTATGTGCGTGATTTTTTAAATAGTTTAGTATAATATTGTTTCTTGTTTACCGTTTTAACTAATTAATTTGATTCATTTACGTATTTTGATTTCTGTTATATATAAACTATCTTCAATTTAAATGAACACAACATCGTTAGTGTTAAAACCAGCAATCCTAACCTCATCGTAAGACCATAAATTATGCATCTACATTGCCTCAAGTGACTACTGGGAACAACAATAGGAAGCACACGCTAGAAGACAACAACATTAATCCACCAAGTAAAAAGTTTGTAACTGATCCAATTAATTACGTAAAAGTTGATTCCATGGATTTAAGTAACACTGATCCCGGTAACCTATCAATAAATGACTTTGAACCTGTAAAAAATAGAAAATCCAAATCGTCCTCATCTCGTATCCAGCCTCCCAATCAACGTTACAAAACCGTTATCCAAAATAGGTTTGAACCTATATCTACTCCTAGCGACGACAATAACATTACTGCGTCTCCTAAATCCCAAAACATTCCACCCATCTTTCTTCATGACTCAAACAATTACCAAGCATTGATTGCAGACCTTGACATCGTCTTACAACATGATTATTACACTGTTAATAAAGGTACCTCTATTAAGATTAACGTTTCAACCTCTGACGACTTCCGCGCATTGACAGCGCATTTTGATAGTGTGAATGTGCCATATCATTCCTTTTGCCCTCCTGATAACAAGCGACTTTCTGTAATCATGAGGAACATTCCTCTTTCCTTATCTGACGAAGAGATATACAATGAGCTAAAGTCTAAACACTACCCAGTGTTAAAAGTCTCACGGCTATTCAACAAAGACAAATATCCTATGCCTCTTTGCGCTATTGAACTGGAAGATTCAGATATCGGAAATGAAATATTTGGTCTTGAATTTCTTTTTCATTCTAAAATTCAAATTGAATTGAAACGTAAATCTAAGTCCATCCCACAGTGCACTCGTTGCCAGCGCTTCGGACACACTAAAAATTATTGTAAACTCCAACCTCGATGTGTCAAGTGCACAGGTAACCATCTATATTCTGAGTGTTCCAAAAAGAAGGAAGATTCAGTCCAATGTGTCAACTGTGGTGATTCACATACAGCCAATTATCGGGGATGCCCCTACTTCCTCAACCTAAAATCACGTTCCAAACAAAATAAAAATATTCTCACATCAGAAAATACTCAAAATTTTGAGACATTTTATGCGACTTTTAGTAATTTTCCTCCGCTGAAAACAAATGAAGGAGCTCTGACTACAAAAAACCAAAAGGGTGATAATATACGCTCACCACATGTCAACTATGCTAGTGTTGTCAACGGTGCACAGCCTAAACGTCCTGTAAATAATATGACTGACTCAAGCCATGTTCAACCAGAAAAGGACTCCCTCCATCCAATATTTAATTCTTTATTAACACTAATTAAGCCTTATATTCCTCAAATTAAATCATTCATTTCAGAGTTAATATCATCGATTTTTAATAATGGTTTTTAACTTACAAGCCGTTCATAATTTAAATATACTAAATTGGAATGCAAACGGTTTGAAGGTAAAACGCTCTTCATTTATTGTATTTCTTGCTCAAAATAAAGTGGACATTGCCTGTGTTACAGAGACACATTTGATATCAACCGAAAAATTCGTAATTCCTGGTTACGTTATATACAGAGCTGACAGAGATTCACCAAGGGCATCAGGTGGTGTAGCCATACTGATCAAAAGACATATATATCACCATTCATTATATTTGCCACACATTGGAAATTTAGAAATAATTGGAATTAAAATACAAACAAAGAACGATGAATTAGTTTTATATTCTGCCTACCATGCTCCACGGTACAAATTTTCAAAATTATACATTGACAATCTCTTTCAAGATAATACTCCTACTATTCTACTAGGAGATCTAAATTGCAAACATGAAGCTTGGGGCTGTAAGGTAACCAATCCTAATGGCAGAAGGCTGCTAGCAGCAACGTTAGACACTAATCTTGCGGTGGTAGCCCCTAGTGAACCAACACATTATTCCTACAATCCTAATGTTAGACCAGATATATTAGACATTGGTATATTAAAAAATGTTCCTTATACAACACTCATGACCCCTATTATTGATCTCCATTCTGACCATCTACCAGTGCTCATATCTTTTAACGATCCGCCTGTACTTGAGCCCGTTAATGGCAAATTAATCAAAGGGGCGGTAGATTGGAACACATTTAAAGAAGCATTTCAAGATAATTTTGATCCATTGCAACATCTTTCGACTCCAGCACAGATAGATGACGCTATCAATATATTTTTGGACTCTATTAGGGTTTCGGTAGACAAAGCAACGAGTCGCCCGTTTCAGCCTGCAAGAACTCATTCTCCAACTCCGAAGTATATTCTATCGCTTATCAGGCTGAAGAACAAATGCAGAAGATTGTGGCAACTACAAAGAAATCCTGCTTTACGTAGGAGGTATAATCAATTAAACAGGCGCGTTAAATGGGAATTAGACCGCTTTCGATACGAGTCATACAACAAATATTTGTCTAATCTATCTCCTAATGACAACAATTCCTTATGGTTGGCTACAAAAAGTATCCTAAAGGAAAACACCCCGATCCCTAGCTTGACAAATAATGGGTGTGTGTACAACAGCAAGACAGAAAAAGCCAATGTGTTAGCTGATTTTTATCAATCAACATTCCGCCCAAACGAAGACATCCAAGATATGGAATTTTCTGATCATGTTACCTCAGTGATTTCTTCAGCATGGCATACTGTAGAACTTCCAGTGAAATACACTTCTCCATCTGAAATTTCTCACCATTTGAAGTCGTTAAAAACAAAAAAATCTCCTGGTCATGATGGGATACCTAACATAGTACTGTGTAACTTGCCTCGTAGAGGACTTGCTTTCCTTGCATCCCTCTTCAACGCTTGCTTTAGCATTTCATATTTCCCGACATCATGGAAACATTCACAAATCATTGTGATCCACAAACCTGGAAAGCCTTCATCTCAAGTAAGTAGTTACCGTCCAATAAGTCTTCTCCCCACGCTTTCAAAATTATTTGAGAAAATTATTAAAAGTCGCTTAGATGCTTTTGTAAGTACTACCTCTCTTATCCCACCACACCAATTTGGATTTCGTTCTCATCATTCTACTAATCACCAGCTGTTAAGAGTATCAGAAGACATTATTCAGGGCTTTGATAACAAAAATCACACTACTGCCGTATTTTTAGACATAGCTCAAGCGTTTGATCGTGTTTGGCACGACGGTTTATTGTTTAAATTAAGAGAATCTGGGATCCCTTGTTATATGTTCAAAATTATAAGAAGTTTCCTCAAAGATAGGACATTTTCAGTCAAAATTGGTGGTGTTCTATCTACGGTAAGTCCTGTTAATGCTGGAGTACCCCAAGGTGCAATTTTATCTCCTCTTCTATTTAACATATACACATCCGATTTGCCTACGTCAAATAATGCCAAAATTGCTACAGTTGCTGATGATACTCTTATTTACTCTAGCCATCATGACATTGAAACTGCAACCATGAGAGTACAAGAGTCTTTGGAATGCGTAGTTACTTGGTTTTCAAAATGGAGGATAGCTATCAACCCGACCAAAAGCGAGGCAAAGATTTTCACTCTAAGTCGGCCTTTAGAACCTCAAAATATCACAATTTTAAATGAAGAAATACCCTGAAACCCTACCGATCAAGCAATAAAATATTAAGGTGTTTATTTTGATCGTAAACTAAATTGGAAATTCCACATAAATAAGAAACTTAACCTTGCTTATGGAAGACTGTCAAAATTATTTCCATTAATAAACAAGAAATCATCTCTGTCTGTAAAAAACTGCCTTCTTATTTACAAAACTATTCTACGACCACTTTTGTTGTACGGCTGTCAAGTTTGGGGTACTGCCTCAGAAAGAACATTAAAGAAACTGCAGGTATTTCAAAACAAAGTTTTACGACTCATACTGAAGTGCCCTTGGTATGTGCGTAATACCCAGATTCATCATGAACTTGGAATTGTTCCCGTTCATTAGTTCATTAAAAATTCGACTCAACAATTATTTAAGAAACTTCCATCTGTAAGTGGTGTACAACACTTCAACATAGGACATCCGACCAACATCAGGACGCTCCGCCTAAAACCAAGGCTACCTCAAGACATTTTTGAACTACCATAAAAACATGCTTTAATCAAGGAAGTTTAATATCAAACATTTTGAACTCTGTTCCTGAGGTGCCGAATGGCTGACCTCAATATTTATAGTTCTCTGTTATTATCTTTTTCTAACATTTTCTGTCACTTAATTCTACCTTAGCCTGTATAGCATTTTGTAACTTGCTGAACGGTTAATAAAATTGTTAAAAAAAAAAAAAAAAACTGTCCACTATTCTTTCGGTAACGGAACAACAGAACTAAACCAAACAACAAAACATTAAACATCAGATTAAATTGCTGGTCCCGAAATATTCTGTTCTGCTACCGAACCAATTAATTGATCTAATCTTAAGGTCGGGTACACTCGGTGCCTAAGGCCGGCAACTCGGTAGTCGGGACGTTGAGCTGCGTTCAGACTTATCCTCCATCACAACTAACCGGCAAGTCCTCAGTTGATGTGCTTTTGAATATTGAAAATAACAAGCTTTCAAAGCTGAAAATAGTTCGTTCTCTTAACGCTGCAAATAAACTTCAAACCCCGAAAACAGACGGCAGTATGGATCCATTCTCTCAGTAAGTACCCGAATACGGAGGATAAAAAAAAACAAAAACTCTTTATTTCGTTGATGATATAAGTACAAGACATTACGTGACAAAAGTCAGTTGTTACAGAAATCAAATTAATTATGGACCTTAAAACAAAGTATGTACTTATATGTTCTTAAAATACAAACAATACACTAGCTTAAAATGTCCGATAAATACTCCCTAACGCTGTAAAATCTTTTTTACAACAAAACTAGTATTTTTTCAAACTCAACAAGTGAGCCTAATTTCCCAGAGAGTTTCTGGAATATTATTGAAATTAAATATTATTTTAAGTTAAATTAGTTTTAAAAACTGTTATGTGATGATGTGGAACTGTAATTTTTTATTTGTTACGAATATCATGATCATGCGCAACTTGAACAGGTGTTTTTTGCAAACTTCACAAATTCAAAAATATATAAAGATGGTGTGTGTGTGTGTGTGTGTGTGTGTGTGTGTGTGTGTGTGTGTGTGTGTGTGTGTGTGTGTGTGTGTGTGTGTGTGTGTGTGTGTGTGTGTGTGTGTGTGTGTGTGTGTGTGTGTGTGTGTGTTGTAATAAATAGGTTTAGAAGACAATTCAGTATATAATGTGTTAGGGGAACTTAAAGCGTATATAGGCTTATAGCTATCAACAGCAGCGTACTAAATTTCTTTCATAAGTAAGAGATTATAAGTCTGAATACCTTGTTTGCTTCTTTACAAGCTTACAAAGATTCTAGCAAGCTGATATTTCTTCAGTTTTACATTGATATATATATAATTAGGCCAGGTAATTTTATTAATAATGTACAAGAAGGAATTGTTTTTAAATTATAATGAATATTACAACTAGTTACCAATTTTAATTTTAAGAATGACAATACAGACCATCTTTCGGTTCTTCAGTAGAAAAATTCACATTACCTTAGTTTCACCCTCACAGGACCATTTTCGAATTTTTATAAATGTTATAAACATTTGAAAAATGACTTCAATTTGAAATCTGTCATAAATAATATATTTCGATACTTCAATTTCCGGAGGCAAAGTAAATGCGTAAGTGTTAATAGAATCAAAGCAGATTCTTTAAAGTTAAGTGTTAATACACCATGTTTCTGTTACAGATTAACCCAAATAATATAGATACCAATGTAGGACAGTCCAGGCATTAAGTTAATGAGAAATAATGGCACTATGTTATTCAGCAATCATCAAATAGCTGAAGAATTTAAATTATGAGGGCTGTGCAAGTTATATAATGTAATAACCAAACAATAAATACAATACTGGCAGTTATTCAAATTACAGGTAGGAATACTTATGAATAATAACACTAACCATCATAAATAAATAATTCGAAGACAACATTAATTACTGACCTACAAATATTTGAAGTATCCATGTCAAAAAAGTATATTCACTTCCTTTATATATTAACCAATAAATCCTTTGCATGCTGCTACAACCATTTAAAAAGAACTGTTAGCTCTCCGGACCCTAAGGTTGCGTAGTCACATTTCTTTTCAAGTCACAGTAATAATAATAAACTTCTTTATTGCTGTTGGACAATACAAATATTGCATAGCATGCGTCAAAAGGATTTACAAAATAAAACAGAAAAAAACATTGTGGCGTCAACACTTCAGCCATACAACAAGATTTAAAATCCCGAAAATAAATATGATCTCAAGCCTATGTACCCCCTATATGTAGTCCATGAACTCGTCCACCGAGTAGAACACGTTCGACACTAATAAGCGTCTTAATTTTGATTTGAATTTTGGTTCACAATTTTCGAATCGAATGCCTTCCGAGACCTTGTTTAGAATGGAAACTCCCATCTGGGAGGGTAGGCGAGCCATTTTTGCCAATCTGTGCTGCGCTGTTCTGTACACACTTCAAAACAAATCAAAATTCTTTATTGTAAAAGACAATATACATGGACATTGTAAAAGACAAGCGTCATGGAATTTAACTTAACGTATCACATACAAATATATATATTTGAAATCTTAAATTGACAGCATTGGCTTAAGTAACTCATCGACTGAGTAACAAGCAGCCTCTAACAAATAACTCTTAAGCAATGTCTTAAATTTTTAGGGTCTGTTTCGTTCCTAATTTGGCTCGGTGTTCTATTAAATAGTTTCGGGCCTAAATTTTGTGGCAATTTAGCAGCGAGCTGAAGTCTGTGAGAAGTCTGTCTATGTGTGTTCCTGTGGCGAGTGTTATGAAAATGTATGTCAGAGCCCGTTAGAACAGTATCCGACTTAAATCTATAAAATATTATAACTTCAAATATGTATATTGACGGTAGGGTTAAGATGTTAAAAGATTTAAATAATTCTCTACAGGAAGACCGTCTATTTACTCCCGCCATGATTCGGGTGGCTCTTTTTTGAAGTCGGAAGACTCTCAAGAAATTTTTCTGAGAAGTTGAGCCCCATAGCACCACACATCTGGATCTTGTGTTGTAACTGTGAACATCCCTACCCTGAATTGGGTGGCTCTTGAACTTGCAAAAGAGTGCAGGTTCCAGAATGTACAGCTCAGCCAGTGTCAGCAGACCAAGTTCTCGAAAGGCATCTCGGCACGACTCTCTAAATCGAGTTTTGCTATTATTCATATGACTTTTTTCTGAAGGACGAAGATACGTTTGAGATTTTTCTGTGGGCATACCCCCCCCCCCACAGAGCAATACCATATTGCAAGTGACATTGAATCAGACCGTAATAAGCCATAAGCAATAACTCCTTAGGACAGTGCTCTGAAAGTCTTCTGAGCAGGTAGATTCCTGATGAGACTTTTTAACAGACATTGTCGACATGATTATTCTACGTCAGCTCATCATCAACGAACATTCCGAGGAATTTAACGTGATCGACTTCTTCAATGGTAGTATCATTGCAGTCGGGAGGTATGAATTCAGAGCAGTGCTGCCTCCGAAAATCATGCAGTTTGATTTTGAAGGATTTACTTTGAGGTTATTGTTTTCAAAGTATTGAATGCAAGAATTTATTCCTTCAAAAGAAGAAATTTCAATTTGCTCAATTTTGTTTGAACTGAAACAGAGAGCCGTGTCGTCCGCGTACTGGACAATTTGCCCATTTCGAATGAAAGAATTCAGATCATTCACATACACCAAGAATAAGAGGGGGCCGAGAATCGATCCCTGAGGGACTCCATATCTCAATTTAGCTGTATGTGAAATCGCTCCATTGACTTGAACGTGTTGTAACCTTCCGGAGAGATACGACCTCAACCAACTGTGTGGCAAGCCACGTACTCCAGAATTCCACAGTCTGTCAAGGAGGATTTTGTGTTCCACACAATGAAAAACCTTAGATAAATCAAGGAAGACACTTAATGTCGTATTGTGGATATCCTGGTCGCTCACAATCATTTCCACTAAGTGGATGATTGCGTCGACAGTTGATTTACCTTTCTGAAAACCAAACTGGTTATTTGACAAAATGTTGAGTCCTTCAAATAAATTTAGCATCCTGCGCATGAAAAGTTTTTCAAAAACTTTGCTTAGCACCGGCAGGATGGAGATAGGCCTATAATTGTTTGGTTGCCGTGAATCTCCCTTTTTGAAGATAGGAATCACTTTTGCAACTTTGAGATAATTTGGAAAGATGCCTGTTTTGAATGAAAGATTAATTGATTGAGTAAGGGGGCCCACGATGCCGTTTTGGCAGTTTTTCAGAAGCCATGTCGACATGCCGCTGATATCAGCCGATTTTTGGCTTCAGATCGCCAATCGCTCCTGACACCTCCCGCTAAACATCGTTTTGGCCGGATTTAACTGCCCAGATGCAGCCAGAGGTGCGAGTGTGAGGCCGGTGTCACCAGCATTTGCGAAAAAAATTATTGAAAACATTCGCTACCTCCAGAAGCTCCCGGCAAATCTTTCCCTCCACCTCCAGTTCAGTTACTTGTGCATTCTGATCGGACACCTTGGTGCTGTTGATGACAGACCATGCTTGTTTAGAGAAATTTTCTGCGTTTTTAATTGCTTATTTATTTCATAGCTTTTTGCAGCTTTCAAACTTTTCTGTAGATCTTTTTATATGAGTTGTAAAAGAGTTTAAATTCAGGATTGAAAGTTAATTGCAACTGTCGGCAATATTTTTTAAAATTTCCCCTAGACACTAAAATTTCTTTAGTGATCCAGGTAATTTGATTGAACCTTTGGTTCGGTTTTGGTGTTTTGAAGGGGCAAAATGAATCGAGATGAAAATTCAAACAGTTATTTAAAGAGTCGAAAAAATTGTCTGCACAATTTATTTCAGTCAGGCAGTCCCAACTCTCATTTAGAAGTATATTGTTTAGAAGGAAAACATTTTCGGGCCTAATGGCCCTTTTTGAATTGACGGTGCACTGGAGATGGAGTGGTGTCTGATCTTCGAGAGTGGCGATCTGAGCATAATGGTCCGAAATGGCGGTGGATACGACCGAGACTGGCATGTTGGAAACAACGTTGTCGATGGCTGTATGCGAAGTTTGTGTTACCCTGGTGGGCGTGTTCACGGACCAGTTTAAATTGAACACCTTTAAAATTTCCCGACAAGATTTGGTTTTGTTATCTTGGGAGTCCAAAACATTGATATTGAAGTCGTCCGCTAGCAAAAATATCTGTTTTTTAGCGGTGACATAATGGAAAAATTGTTCTAGTTTTCCAAAAAAAAAAAAATATTTTCTTTACCGACAGGGGAGCGGTACAAGCCATAAATAAAAAGCGATTCACCACTTAGTGTGAACGTTTTAACATCCGCGATTTCAAAATCCATTTCAGTTGATAAGTTAATTGACAAAGATTTGTATTTAATATTGTCTTTCAAAAAAAGAGCGACCCCCCCACTTAGTGTTAGGCCGAATAAAATAACATCCCAGATTGTAATTTTTAATTTTTGAAAAAGCCACATTTGATTCATAGAAACCATTTTCTGACAAAACTAAAACATCGGGCTTGAGTTCTTCACAAACTATTTCTAGCTCTAAAAATTTGTTTGTGGCGACCTGTATGTTTTGGTGCATGACTTTTAAGTAGCTAATTTTGTTTGTCGTCTGGCTGGTAATTTTACAGATTAAATGGTTGTTTCTAAAAAAAACTGAATAGTTCTCGTCGATGTAATTAAAACTTGACGGAGCCCGTTGGTGGCCGGTGTAGCTTTGACGGCGTCAGCGAATGTATCATAGGGGAGGACCACTGGTGGAGCAGGTGTATCTGCAGGCGTCTGGGCAGCGGGCGCTGTAATTGGTGTCGTTGGTGGTGGGGAGTGTGGTGGTGGTATGCTCCCCGCTCTGCTAGCTCTGGCGACAGCTTTGCTTAGTAATACTGCCAACAAGTCCTTGCCTTTCATGTTAAGGTGTAGCCCATGGCGAGTAAAGAATCTTCTGCCAATTTGGTTAAAGTTGAACATCTGTAGGCCTATATACCGCTCACACAACTCTAGTATGTAGTGGTTGACAAGAGTCACTTGTTTGTTCATAGGATGGTTTGCGGAAAGGTCGTGGCGATGGGGAAGTGTGGATAGAAGTACCCTAGACGTTTTTAGTCGTTCCACTACTTTTTGTTAAAAATGTTTATAAATATTGTTTTGCTCCCCAGCAAATAATCCTTCAATTTAATGTTCTCCTCAGCTAAATCTGGGACAGTAGGTGTCGAAGCGGTAAGCGACTGTGTCAAACTGGTGGTCGGTATCTGGTCAGGCGTCAGAAATGGTGAGGGTGAGGTGTGCGGAGTCGCAGTTGCAGCTACGGAAGCCGACGCGGACGGAAAAGCGGCGCGAGGCGCACCGCTCTCAGCTGCGAGTGAACCGGCCGCCTTCGGTGTGGGAACCGTAACGTGTGTCTTAGGTGATTGTTGAGGGGAAGTCAAAGTTCTCATTGTTACTGGATGCAGGCCCGAGTGTTTATTATTGGCCTCCATTAATTAAGTTTTATTCCCATCAGTTTTAATAGTCGCCGTACAGGTTCGGCCAGGACATCACCACACAACTTCACCGCTCTTGATCGCATAACTTTCTCTATACTTGTGATTTTTATAGAGAATGTTTGGTTTACCGTTTTTAGTTAGTTCTATTTCGAGAGACATATCTATGTCAAAGAATTAATAAAAAATCGCTATATTATGATATTTGGATTGCAAACTGTAGAAAGTTATAAAGTCCAGAACACAAAATTACAATAGGGAAGATTCGTACTGCTCACACTATCTAGTGGAGAGCAAGAGAACTACATTGAAATGTTCAACTAATAAAAAGTTCATTGGAGTCCCAAGAATCGAACTTTCGATCTTGAAGTTTGAACGCTAGAGCCTTATCCACTGAATCACAGTGACAGTGACTGTGGACTGCGAGTGCTGACTGATAGGGTGCGTGGCTGACTGAGCGGTCGAGCGTAGGCACATGTGCTGTGTGCCTGTTTGAGTTAGTCAACCTTATTTTAGGTTAGGCACTGCGCAAAAACGAATATTACACTCACGCTCACTACCTAAACAAACCGAACTATCACAAACAGACACTAGGGGATATCACGCCTTGTGACGATGTGTTACACGAACACTGTGGCTTATTTACACAAATTTAGACAAAAAACTTAAGACGATTAACAAAGTCCCTCTAATACATCGGTGCATGCGCACCAGACAGTCATATGGAACCACAGAACAAATTACTCTGTGTATGGAACAGGTTCTTCGTGGCTTGCGCATGCGTACTGCGTAAATGTTCATCCCCTATCCGGCCATGAGAAGGCCGATTATATCAGGCACCATTTTTTAAAATTAATATTATTTTTTTCAAATTATGTAAAATCTGAGTTTTATACTTGGAAAAAGTCCAAAAGTCATTACAATAAACATTAAAATAAATAAATAAATAGCAAATGATTTCCTTTCACAACGCTAAATTCAATCCATCAAGCCTTACTGATTCTGTTTATGCTATCTAATTCCTCCGTATAACCATAAACATTCTACAAAAGAAGGTCTATGTTAAAGCAATGCAAGGTCGTTACTTACTACGAAGGCTACTCGGAAAGTTGGTAGGCCTCGTTTAGTACGAATACTGTGTAAGAGGGAAAAATATCAATAGCCAAACCCAACCAACAGGAACCAGAACAAGCGGCCATTTTGTCTGTCCTTTTGTCCGCTTACTGATAGTACAATAGTGATTTTTAGTGTTGTACTGTTAGTAAATTTAACCAATTAACAATAATTATTTTGTAACATGGTGCTATGATTTGATACGTAATCTTGTTGACGTAACAGTTCAAATTAAATTTTAAAGTAATCGACATTATTATTTACTTCAAAAATGGGACGGAAGAAAAAGAAGCAAAGCAAACCTTGGTGTTGGTATCCTTAAATAAATTAAAAGTTATTTTAATTTAGCTATTTATAAGCTAAGATAAGAATTTTGTTGTAATGGATTATTACATAATTGAATTCCACAGTCTTTTTTATGCTTTATAAGAGTTTAAAAAGTACACATCCTCTTTTATGAGGTTAACATATCTAGTCTAATGTTGGAACTTTAGAATGTCAATGGATTATGTCATACTATCTCAAGTAATGGCAAGTATTAAATCTTGTCTTATATTATAGTGGAAATCAGTATGAGTAATAGTTGGATTTTTTAATAGGCTGGTAAATTAACATATTTGCTGCTGGCCTATGAATAGGCTGGTAAATTAACATATTTGCTGCTGGCCTATGATTAAACCTGACAGGCCTAACACAAAAACAAGTTTTTTATTACTGTCAAAATGAATTATGAGGACTGTTAGCCCTATCTATGAACAGTAAAATTTAGATTACTAGCAATGTTTAAAATATGCTCATAAGGAAACATCCAACACTGACCATTGCTAGGATAGACTGAACAAAGAACATAAGAATTCAGTTTGTTGCGAATGCACACCATGAATAAGTGGTATAGTGTGGATCAGCATCATTAAATGTATTAACTATACAATATAAAATGTTTAATTATAATCCTACATATCAAAACAACTTTTTATTACTTGGGCCTTATCCTCAATTTCCTTCACAACATTTTGTGGTTAGTGTTAAATTATTTTTCAATGTTTCCCTCTTTAAATTTTGAAAGTGTGTACTAGGTGGGGCGATGCAGCTATAACACTTTCGATTCGATGCAGCAATACGTTTCAAAGAATTTCTATTCAATGCGCATATACAAAATTCACGGTTTTTATAAAGTTTTAGAAGTGGTAGAGTAACAATAATACCTTTTGTTACTGGTACCGTATCTTGCTAGAACAAAGAAAGATAATTTAAAATATTTTTTATGTTGATTTATGTTCCAAACAAATTTGGAACATTTTGCTTGAAATGGGTCTAGTATTAGCAGTATTTTCACTAGATATGTTTTTTATTCCATGGAAATAACGTATTTTACCGAAAAATTAAAAAAAAAATAATGTCACAACTTTTAGTATTCTTGTCACATTTCCATTAATTTAAATGGTATTTTAATCGTCATTTTTATTTTTATTTTTTGTGCTGAATATAAATTTGAAAACGTAATCTATTACAACTATTTCTCGAGATATAACAGTAAAACTACTAATGCGCGGAATCATGATTAGTGGCCATTACGCTATCATTATGTACAACAACTACTATTCACAAAAACCGAATTACCTATATTCCCGCCGGTAGGCCATCACGGAGGCCAAACACTCGAATTTAACGCAAATTACAAATTTTTTAGAAAATAGACAGAATAAGTTAGTAAAAAATGCATTTTTCGGGCTGAAAAAATAATTTTAAGACAAAACCAGATATACGTTTGTGTTCAGCATAAATAAAACACGAGAAATAAAAAATAAAGTTGTAAAAAAATACGATTTTCAAAAAAGTTGATTTTTCCATATCAGATAAAAAACTATTTTTTAGATTTTTCTGTAAAAAACTAGTTTTTCACGGATGAAATCAAGCTTCTCAAGAGATATAAACTCATATTTCACCACTTTTTCAACTAGAAATCATATTTTCAGAGGTGGCTTGAAAGTGCATAGTTACCAAAATTAACTTTATGTCAAAATCAAAATATAAAGTCAGTTAAAAATAACATAAAGAATGCAAGATGAAGGGATGCATAGAATGCAGTAGGCCTAATGCACAATAAATCATAATTATTTTGCAATAAAATTGTAGGGCTTAGTAAATTTGTTCAGCACTAAGCATGCTTATGAAGGCTAATTAAGTAACTAAGGACAAATATAGGAAAAGATAGAAATAAAGAAATTTGATGGGTATGTATTAAATTCATTAAATTTAAATGCCAATAGTTGTACTTAGTTTTTGTTGTGGGAGAGTAACTGGTCAAAATTATCAAATTTAACTTTTACGTTCAAATACTATATGTCACAGGCAAAAAGAAGAATGTAGGTTTACAAAATAACGGAACACAACTTTATTATTATTATTCACTATCATAGTTTGAACAAGACAGCTATATAAGGGTCATTCCTAAGAAAACACATATAAACAAGTCACAGGTCTTTTTTAAATGTAATATTATGTCAATATTAATGTGTCTTTGGAAATAAGACCTAATTATAACATTAATTAAGAGTAATTGATCAAATTTAATAACCGTAAAAGAAATATAGTATTAAAATTGTTCACAGACAATGATACATCATGTCCGTGGTCTGTCACAATCTCAAATTTTGATGATTAACTTGAATTTCTGACTGAAAAACAATTACATTTAATAAAACTATTATTATTTGAAATACTAAAATAGTAACAAATATAAGAATGCCATTTTTATATATTTAACAAATGTTTATTCACCTTTTCAAATGTTGGAAATGTGTCACATTATTGAAGATCGTATCTGTGGGCACTTTTGATTTGTTAAGTAAAAGTACTTTTCATTTGATTTCAGTAGCTGTTTGAGAAGAAGGGAGGCAATGTTTGATTCAGACAGAGTTGATAAGTGGTGTGAAACAGTTGCTGTGTAGCTTGTTTTTTTGAAAATAATTATTGAAATGCAAAAGTGTTAACATCAGGTCCGTGGTCAGGATAAGAATATTTGAAATAAATGTAAATCATCTAAATCAATCATGTACTTGTTTAATTAAATATCTACTTTGCAATAACCTGTTTGCATGTCCTAACCTTATTTGTGTAGCTATTAAAAATAATTTCCTTAGGAAACATCATGTCCATGAACGTCATGTCTGTAGACTTGAATTGTCCATGGACATGATGTAAATGCTTGATATTGTATTATTTTACAAATAGGCTAATCAATTTCCAAAATAACAATGTTAATGACATTGAATAGACTTTTCTATGCTTATATTTTGAATTAATAGTCAGTGTGGTGAATATAAGGTTATAAATATTATTGTCTTCTACACTTGTTCAAGTACTAGAGACAATCTAACATACTTTGTTCGACTTATTATAAGGTTGTTAGTCTGCCTTAAACATGTGTTTGACACATTTATTACCGAATTAAATATGTCATTAGTCTTCATGATTATAATTAAAATTTAGGCTATTATGCTTTTAAAGGGAGAATGATTATTAAAATGGTGTTACGATTACATTAAAATCTAGGCCTACTGTTTGAATACTTGGGGGTAAAGTTTCTACAACATTTACAGGCTTACTAGGAGAAATACAACAATTAAATTTTAAAAAGTTGTACTTCTAATTTTAATTCAAATGCTTCCATACATGTAACTTGCAAAAAATGAGAAAGGTAAATAAAAATACCACTGAAATTTATAAAAAGACGAGGAGGAAAATAAAAAAACAATCAATGCAAAAAGCAAAGGAAAAACTAAAGTTTGACCCAAAAAAACATGAAGAGGCCAACAAAATGTATAGAAACGAACATCATCCATGAACAGATAGATGTCCATGGACATGATGTTTCCTAAGGAAATTATTTTTAATAGTTTCACAACTAAGGTTAGGGGCATGCAAACGGGTTATTGCAAAGTAGGTAGTTTATTTAACAAGTATATAATCGATTAAGATGATTTACATGTTTGAAATATTCTTACCGTGACCACGGAGTTGATGACCTAAAATGATGACCACTTGTCAACTCTGTTTAGTGGTCACAAGATCGCCTCCCTTCTCCAACAGCTACCGGTGAAGTCAATTGAAAAACTAGTACTTTTTCTTAACAAATCAAAATTGTCCATAGACATGATGTTCAATCCTGTGACTCATTACCGTCAATTGAAAAAGTGAATAAAGTTTCTTAAAAATATATAAACATTACATTCTTATATTTATTGCTGTTTTCAGTGTTTAAAATAATAATCGTTTTACTAAGATTAATTGTTTTTTAGTCAGAAATTGAAGTTAATTATCAAAATTTGAGACTGTTACGGACCACGGACATGATTTATATTTGTCTGTGGACAATTTAAAAACTATTTGTTTTACGGTTATTAAATTTGATCAGTTACTTTTAGTTAATGCTATAATTAGGTTTTATTTCCAAAAAACACATTAATATTAAGGTGATATTTAATGAAAAAAAGTACTCTTGACTTGTTAATATGCGTTTTCATTGGGGAAAAATAAGTTGTAGAAACTTTTTACTTGTAAATTTATACTTAGTTATAGATTGAGTTGGTGAATTTGATATCCATAGACTCAAAAATACTCAAGTATAGATTATGTTGGTAAATATCATATTTGTAGACTTTAAAGTCATGTCCGTGAGCACAGTCATAATTTCCATAGACAGCCATAAACTAAAATCATGTGAAAATATAGAAAGAGTGCATAACGAGCTTGACCACTACTTTTATAATATCGTGATGGTAAATTACATTACATAACTACCTTTAATTGACTGAATATTTAAACATTGAAAATTATCACATTAAAATTATGTGTTTTTGTATGAATTACTCATAACTGATTCCTTTTTAACTTACAATGAGTTGACTGAAATAAATATTGATGCAAACTCATATAAGCATAGATAAATAAAGCATACTATATCACAGAATTTGTTTAGTAGAAGCATCATTTTGATTCAAGTATAACAATCCATTATTGTTTAGCCAATATATTAAAATTAATAAAAGGATATCAACAAATGCAATAAAATGTAATTTATTTAATACATTAATTGAGAATTTTTATATTCTAATATAAAATATTTTCTAATATAAGGGTTGAAAATACATGTTAATAGAGTTGTTTTTAATAATTAAAGTTCAATTATATATATTTTTAATGCAAATAATATTGAGTGAAGTATTTTAGAACACAGTGCCAAAGGACTAACTGAATTGAAATAGACGAATGTGAATTATTTTTAAAAATGCAACGTTTGAATTTATAAAAGGAAACAAGATAATATTGTGTTTTTATTAGGAAATGTTTTGTTACAAGGATGGTTAGGCAACTTACCCTGTCAGACAGGAAGTGATAACAAGAGTCATGATAATGAATGGACCGATGTTATCTGCAATATTCGACTGTTATAAGCAATATTCAGACCGTTATCAGTAATATTCGAAAACATAGTTGAAGATAATTCATTTCATTATTCCAATTATCTACGCAACAATTTGTATTATTTGTTGATTCCAAAATAATTGCTGACCATCATAAATAGATGGACAGTCTGTACAATTCGTGGTACACTGCACGCACGTAAATTACGATACCCATACGCATTGCTTGAAGTACATTAATCACGTTCCTATCATGTACGAGTTATCTCCTGGTCAAACTCTGTATTCGTTATCGTGATATAATCAGGTTTGTATTCGATCACCCTCATCCCTGTCAACTCGGAACAAAACAAACCCGAGTAATAATCATTTTAAAACATCAAATTAGTAGTTCTACAAGACACACCAATAAATATTATAGACGAAAAGAGAATTTTTCCTAATAATTTGTAATTTTGGGGCATCAAAATGAATCTGAGACATCGATTATGCTTATGCATTGTGGCACTACCGATAAATCACCTTACTTTCGATACATCAACGTTTAGACTAGTCATGTATCGAATACATTGAATCGCATCGATTTTTCGATGCATCGCACACCCCTAGTGCTTACAACATTTTTGGGTGAAAAGCTGAGAAAATTATGAAGGTGAGGTAAAATGAAACAAAATTTTATTTTTTGGTGTGAATATAGTGCTGTGGGTACTCAAATTATGCAGAAAATCATTTCTGAATACATGTAGGCAAGTGTTTTGAAAAGTTTTTAAGCATGTCAGAGCCGGAAATGTGCTGGTTTAAGCTAAGCGCACACAGATCGTCATGGGACTGACGGATCAAATGTTTATTAGTTATTGCTCACACTAGTCGATATTGGAATATTTGCTTTTTCAATTCATTGTATTGTGTATTTCGATCAGTAAATTTGTGACTGCTCTTAGTTGTGGTAAGTTAGTTAGACAAATTGATATTTGTTATGCTAGTTATGGACATCAGTAGTGAAGAAGACGCTGTAATTATCAGTTGTTTGTTAGCAGGAGAAGAGGAAAAGCGACGGAGGAACAGAAAACGAAAATTGTTGATCCATAGAATTAATCAGAAAAGGATGGAATTCGGAGAGCCAGCAAAAAATTTACTAGTGCCAGACTATTTATGCTAATCACGATGTGTTTAATTATTTATATTTTTTTCTGTGATGGTATCATATATATCAAGCCATATTATATATCATTTTATTCAGAAAAACACATATAATAAAATAGAAAAACTGTTATTTACTTACCTTTATTCAGAAAAATGTTCTTGTACACAGTTTATGAGGAATATTTTTTTTTGTTTTCCAATATCCGAATTAGCACCTCGACAGGTACTTTCTATACATAAGAATGTAAATTTGAAAATAGCCGAAATTTTCTCAATATAATTGTGATTCCAATGATAAAAAACATTGTTAGTTTGTTTTAAATTGTGTAGTAACAAAACTACAAGTAACTATGAAAACAACGCAAGACGGTATGGGCTAATCACAACACTGACGACAAATCACCTGTTGTATTCGCTTCAATACTGTTAGTATTCAGTATATTAAAACTATACTCATTCAATGCTTCGGTTCAGTAGGAGTAGTACTACATAAAATACATCACGATACAACCACTTTTTACATCAGCAAAATTATAAACTAAGTAGCGACGTGATGTTTTATTCGTATCAATAAAGACGCTAGCACTGGAAATACCATTAAATTTGTCTCAATTGAGATAGTCGACACTCAGAGAGTTAAAACAAAATATTTTACAATACCTAATTTTTTTTAGTTTTTTTTCTAATTTGAAGAGCATAACATTTTTACAATTTTTTTAGAATTTTTCCATCATTACCATTTTATAGAGAACTTCAAATGAACCAAGGCAAATAATTTTTATACTTAAAAATTTTCATTTTATAAAAATATAAATAAAATGATGAGATTAGGTTACCAAGCAACTTGCTGACTAATTATTGAAATCTGCAAAGCATTTTTCTTAAATAAAACTGGGGTTGTTGATTTATCTCTGTAATGTTCTAATAGTTACAAACTATAAATATATAGCTTACTGTCGGATAAAGATGAATTTTCATAAGATGAAGATATATCAGCAAAGAATTTGTCATCTACATCAACATTGTTTTGGCATAACCTACTAGTGCTAGCAATTGATGTATCAGGATCACTTACATTTTCTAATAATGTTAGCAAACGTCTTTTGTCTTCTGCTGGAATAAATGTATCGTCACTCATTGTAATAAACTTCTAAGTACATGAAAAATAATTATTGTTCACAAACTAGGCTAGATAAACAACATCATACAAACATTATAACGATACAGCAAAAGACGAACTCATCTACACTGACTACTGGCATAATCTAGTAAATTTTTACTGCAATCAGCTGTGTAACTATACGCAAAACCAATAAAGCGAAACTGACGACAGTGGTTATTGTAGATTCGTCTGGTATGAGTTTGGCGGCTGGTTGAAGAAAATTAGAGATGTACTATAACAAATACAGTGTCTCTCACAATGACTGTGACATTTTTCGCACTGGTAGCATGGCGTGTTGCTCTCCGCGACTCCTGGCACTATAAGGGCTAAATAATGGTCCCATTTCAAAGTCCTTTTTATATTCTTGATCAAGACAAAGTGCCACATAATTTGAGTACAGTACCTACAAATGCGTTATTTACAAAAGAAAAATGTTTCTCCCTAAAAAAACCTTTGAGGCTCCTTCAAATTTAGCCCCATTTTGTGAATGTTTTGAATGAAAAACTTGAAAAATACATAATATGCTCTTTGTAGTAAATTGCCTGTTTTCCATTTTATCTTGAGAAATTATTTTCATAGACCCAAGTAGTTTTCAGTAAACTCATTTTTTACTAAACTAAAACAAACAATTTTTTTTATATTGAGGATTTTTTTTATGTATGCCTAAGATTATAATGTTCCATCTTCGGCCTATTTTGAGAAAAAGTTGTAGACAAAAACAGCGTTCATTTTGTGTTTAAATCGGTAATTTCATTTATAAAAAGTTTTGTACAAATCATAAAGTGATGAGAAAATGTCTTAACTTTATTTAATAAAAAACATGATTTTCACTGAAAATAAAGTGGGCCCTACATTGCTTGAGAAAACATAGCAATTCTTGACCTATTTTAAGCTAATTTCTTTTATTTAAGGTCAGAAGAATCAGCATTATTTTAGTCCGGCAATCATGTCAGTGATAGACAAAAAATTAATATTTTCAACATTTTGCTTTATTGAATATTAAAATAATAATGGTAAATACTGGTGTACGCCCTCCCATACACATAGGGTGGTATTGACCCACAGGCCCTCCCATACACATATGGTGGTATTGACCTACACACCCTCCCATACACATAGGGTGGTATTGACCCACAGGCCCTCCCATACACATAGGGTGGTATTGACCCACAGGCCCTCCCATACACATGGTGGTATTGACCTACACACCCTCCCATACACATATGGTGGTATTGACCCACAGGCCTCCCATACACGTAGGGTGGTATTGATCCACCCACCCTCCCATACACATACGGTGGTATTGACCCACCCACCCTCCCATACACGTACAGCGGTATTGATCCACCCACTCTCCCATACACATACGGTGTTATTGACCACAGGCCCTCCCATACACGTACGGTGGTATTGATCCACCCACCCTTCCATTCACATACGGTGGTATTTGATTCTATATAGTTTTCACCCATCTTAGAATCAAATCAGAAAACTATGTAAAGTGGTCAAGTAGGCCTATTTGCTGTATTTTCACAAGAGATGTTTTTTGATTTGTTTTTACCGATAAAACCAATTTCATAATTTAAATTTTCTCCGTTAATTTTTCTATTTTAAAAATTGTTGTACTTCTTTACGTTGAACATGGACGTTATGCCCTGTTTTCATGTTTTTAGGGCAAAAACTAATAATTGATGTACAATGATGTTGTTGAATTGACAGAATGATTGTTAATGGGACCATAACTGTGAGCAATTTTCTTTAAAAATCAATGGTTACTTAAGCATACAGTAAACCCTCGATTTAACAGACTATATGGGACAGGCTCCAATCCATTAAAGCTGATTGTCCGTTAAAGTCTGAACTCCGTTAAAGTCAGGGTGAACTCACCTCAAGTCGTTATGAGATTGCCACACCTTGTAATTAAAACTAACTGTGATGCTGCCAGCTAATAGTTAACTATAAGATTAATAAAATATACAAACAAATATTGTATATAGGTGATTAACCTACACATTGTATAAATAACAATTTTTCTATAAAAATTCCTTTATAATCTTAATTCCGTGATATATATAATTTTAGATACCGTAATGCAGCTGTAAACTGTCCGTTAAGTCCGAAGTATGTTAAATCGGGGTCCGTTAAATCAAGGGTGTACTGTATACATATATATATATTTGTAATATTATTTTTTCAGTCTAGTATGTGTAACAATAAACAGAGAAAGCAATCAATAAATATTTCAGTTCTTCCTTAATTGGATGCCAGGTACTGTAATAGAGAATTTGAAGATGAAAAGATCCTAATACAGCATCAGAAAGCTAAACATTTCAAGTGTCACATATGTCATAAGAAACTTTACACGGGTCCTGGTCTCTCCATTCATTGTATGCAAGTAAGTAAAATACCCTACATATGATTATACCATCTAGTTCTGTTAATTTATTAATTTTTGTTTCAATTTAGTAGATCAACAGTACTAAACTTTTAAAGCTTTGAAATATGTATGGTATATAAAACACAATTGCTCATAATCACAGTTTTTTACTGAAAAGAATAATGACACAAAGTGCTCTTATTTTTTATTAACCTTTTCATAGCCACTTTACTTTGATTTATTTTGTTTACTTACTTATTTACTTTGATTTATTTTCATAGTCCATACTCTTGCACTTTCATTTATTTTGAACTAATTATTATAATTCATTGGTAAGACACCGATCTTCAAGATATGGACGAATATGAGGGTGGAATGAGTTGATGAGTCTAAATGAATGAGTGTAGTCATTTTTACTAACCAAGGTCGACTGTTCCTCAGAAAGAGCTATTAATATAGCATATAATAGCCAGGCTAACACTAAGAGACCTACAAATTTATAAAATCTTTAGAGTTAAAATTAGAGAAACCTATATTACTCAGTATAATGTGCTTTTGTGTTTTTTATAATAAAACAAACGTTTCTAAAGCTGTAATATTTATATTAGATTAATATTATTAAAACTGGGAAATAATTTTGAACAAGCTCCTACCTTAACTGAGCAAACAATTGAGCACACCAGGTTTTGATAGCAACAAACCATTTGGAATCTGAACCATAGTGTGTTTGTTTTTCAGCTAACTGACAAGCCTGACACTCAGTTCTCTTCCTTAAAAAAGTATGTTATAAATATTTGTTGCTATCCAAACCTGGTATGCTCAATTTGCTCAGTTAAGGTAGGAGCTTGCTCAAAATTATTTCCCATTTTTAATAATATTAATCTAATGTAAATATTACAGCTTTAGAAACGTTTGTTTTATGATAAAAAACACAAAAGCACATTAAACTGAGTAATATAGGTTTCTCTAATTTTAACTCTAAAGATTTTATAAATTTGTCAATGAATATTTGCAGAGGATTAAACAAAAAAGACCAAACATTAAATGAAGCAATATTGTGTAATATGTTTACATTTGTTAGAAAATGTTTCTGAGTTATCTTAACACGTTAGCTGCCATCCTTAAAATGAGTATTTTTGCTCTAAATTGCCAAAAACTTTTATGCAAATATTTTTAACAATGATGCATTATATTTACTATGCCACCATTTCTGAGTATAGAAATAGTACATACATAGGCATTATAAGTATATAAATATGTCGGGAGTATTGGCCCGACACAGTTTTTTTAGTAGCGTATACGGCACATAAAAAAACTGTCGGGCATATCGGCCTGACACATTTTGAGGTAAATTTGTTTTAATGGTTTGGCTACACTGACTGCATGATGAAAGTAATCCAGTATTCAATATGTATTACGTTATTTCAATAACAACATTCACTAAATAAGTCTGTCGAGCCTATACTCCTGACAATTTGCCCGTAGAACATGCCAACATTTAAAGTTTTATGAACAACTTTGTATACAACCAAAACTTACAAATTCGCTCTGTAAATAGTATGATGCTTGCAGTACAATAAAGTGTGATCAGTTTCTTTAAGAAAGCAGGACCAGTCGAGTAATAATAAAATAACCAAAAGGTTGCTTAGCAACAATGTCGGGCGTAGTGGCCCGACGGCATCTAGCTAGACAAAGAGCCGTTGGGCGTACTGGACTGACACGGCAGCTAAAGTGTTAAAGATGGTAAAGCATCAAAATGAAATTTGAAAGAGGTATTAACTGTGATGTTTGTTTAGGTTCACAAAGAAGCCATAGACAAGGTCCCTAACTCACTATCGTCAAGATCTAACATTGAAATAGAGATATATGGCATGGAAGGCATCCCTCCTGAAGATCTCAAGGAGCATGAGAGGCACAAGCAGGGTAAGCAAGGTTAGTAGGTCTACTGCAACACAAAACAATATTAGCTACCACTGGTGGTTATAGAACAATAAAACAATTATCATGATTTTTTATTTTTATGTTGATTTGTAAAGACATAGACTCAAAGGCATAAAGTGTGCCTCAGAGTTGATGGCTGCAACAAATTGAAAGTGAGATCAAAATTCACAATAAAATGAGTTCATTCAACTGGTACATGACAGTTTAAGGGCTGTAAATGGGTAGTAATTAATTAATGTTTATTAGTAAAGGAGGGATTTAAACTTGCAATGTTATTCACTCCTACTTGGAAAGTAGGGAACAACGATGTTTATCAAGAAATATCAACCATAGCTTTATCTCCACATGAGTTAGGAATGTTAAAACGTCCAATTCTGGGACCAACACATTAATTCATCTCACAAACTTCCATGATACAAATCTGCTAGTAGTTCATTATCTCTGAACAAGAACTATCCATTAAAATATTTAAATTGCAATCAAAGAAAATGTTATAATGCAATAATCATCACGTTTACCGCATACCATTACTGACACAAAGAAGTGTATAGCACTTTTCCAATACAACGAGAGCAATTTTTATATGGTGAATCCATTGCCCAAGCTGTGTCTTCTTTGTTTAAAGAAATGCTTAAATATAAACAGTATATATTTCACTTATCATTATTTGAGATATTCTTATAAATGGTGCAGAAAACCCAACTAATTTTCATACTTATCAATCTTCAGACAATAATTCAAAAGTAAACTTTTCAATATTACTCATCGCATAATATGACACTAAAAAAATCAAGT
The DNA here is from genome assembly GCA_035578905.1 of Stictocephala bisonia. NCBI lineage: Eukaryota > Metazoa > Arthropoda > Insecta > Hemiptera > Membracidae > Stictocephala > Stictocephala bisonia. Next base: position 2,434,742 of record JAQJVL010000007.1, read on the forward strand.
CCAATGTTTTGGTAAGCCGTCTGTATAATGTATTACCCGTACGATGAAACGTACTAGTGAGAAACTGTTTTCTAACATGGTAAAAATCATATCAACTAAGAAATGTTTTTTTTATCAATTGTAGTCTTAAGTTGATTCTGTTAATTTTGGCAATCCACCAAAGGGGTATTTTTAAATGTCATGAAATTTTCTGTCTAATTAAGATATTATTTCATTAACTTTTTTATGTCAGTAAAAAAAGTATGAAAACAATCATTTATCCTCAATGATGTTTTGGTGTTTGATTGTGCCTTAGGACGAGCCGCTTCTCCAGACAGCGGGGATGAAGAGCCTCCTTCTAAGAAGAACAAACCAGATGGTCTCTTAGGTAACGCCCCCGCTGGAATGGGACAAGGAATGATGCCTCCAGGAATGATGCCACCTCCTCACCCCATGATGCCTCCCATGGGACCAATGATGGGACCCATGGGTCACATGGGACCACCATTCATGGGTCCTGGGTGAGTTGCGTTATAAAACTATGAATTTAACATATATTCCTTATTTTCATATTGTTTTAAGAGGTTCAGAAAAGTAAATTTAACCTTATATTTAACCGTCTAACTTGAACACGTGATATCATAACTGGACATATTGATTTTATTTTATGTGGTAGACTGTTAATACCAAATCCAGTTTTAAAGATAATTTCTGGGAAGATAAAATATTTTAGTTTGGACCATTGTTAATTAGACTAGTCTTTTCAGAAAGAGTCAATCTCGGTTTATAAGTGTACAGTTTGTTTGGTACCTATATGATGTTTCTTGTTTTTGTATGTCTAGTTTTTATTGAAAACTTTGGTTAATATGGTAAGATCTGAGGATGTTGGCAGTTTTGAGAACATGAGTTTAATTTTTAATACTCTAAAACCTTGAAAATCTTTAAAAAATTGAAAATTATGAAGAAAACAAGAATAACAATTTATATAGCAGCAAAATGTAATAGATTAGATGGTAATGCAGCATTATTTTTTTTTTTTTACAGAATGGGGATGATGGGACCAGGAGCACCAATGGGTGCCCCACTTCCGGGAGCTCCTCCTATGGGGCCTCCACCCTCGCAGCAAAATAAACCACTGTTCCCGAGTGCTGCAGCAATGGTCAGTTATGAAAATGTGTTTGTCATTGTCACTTTCTGGAAAATTGTTATTCATTTGTCAGTGTTGCATATTTTCTCATTATATCACATACAGAAGTCGAGTTAGAAGTAATTTTTAATGGTAAATTCAAGAGACAATGTGTACGTTTTTGATCTTACAACATATTATATGATTATTGAGGAATGACAAAAACTTGCTTGGAAGTTAAGTCTACTTATCATAAGACCACTGCCAACGTCCTTCCTGGTAGTCTGGTAAAATTCATTGAAAGATCTAATAATAAATTGATTCAACAAACAGACAAACAATATAAAACCACCAACAAACATAACAGTGGACAGAATCAGCGGAAGCAAGTCACTGATCAGCTATAAAATAATATTATTTTTGTTGCTAAAAGATAAAACTGCTTTATCGACATAGTTGTAATTGTTGACAAATGGTCACAGCACCATTGTAGTTTTTGGGACTGGCTTATCAACATTAAACAAAGCAAATAATAACATTAAACAATTTTGATAAGCAACTCAAAAGCCTCTCACTCAGGCTTGACTACAGATCGTAAAGGGCTAAAAAAAATTAATACTTATGACAATTGTTATTTTAGAAGTAGGTCTACAAGAATTCTATATAGAAAAGCTTAATTTAAGGGAAATAAATTGTATTTTATTGAAAAAAATAACTATCACTATATTATACACTTTTATACTGGATTTTATTTTTGATTGTTATAGGTTAGGTGTAAGCACATTAGACCAGGAATTAATATACTAGGAGAAATAGAGCATCAGTAAAACTAAGAAGACCAAGTCCACAAGCACTTGGTACTGACAATTTGTTTAATGTGATATCTCTATATGTCTTCTCTTCTGCAAGATGTTAGTGGACTTTGTCTTTGTAAGTAAGATTTCTGATGCCCCCTAATATGCTGATCACTCCTAATTTACTAAATCTTTTAGTTAACCCTCAAAAACCGGAACTCGGCTAATTTTTTTGACTAGTTTGCTATGCACCTATTAGCGATATAAACATGATTCAAATGCCGTTAGAATTGGGAAGAGTTGCTGTTTGCTGACATTTGGAAGGGAAGTTAGCTATGTATCACAGAGACTTCTAATGAAGGATTTCTCAAAAATCCATTCCTATGGGGTTGAACAGCCCCTCAACATTTACTTTCTTCCATAAGAGTAAAATTGGCATTAATTTTATTTAATAATTTAATTCAAACAGCTTATAAAAAAAAAAAAAAAAAAAAAAAAAAAAAAAAAAAAAAAAAAAAACATGCTACTAGACTAGGGGAGACCCCCTGCACACTTCGTGTGCCAACCCTTTTGTTACTCGCTACGCTCGTGAGGAAAGTAGGCCTTTGGCTTAGCCTGGTAACTCTACCATTACCCCTGTATGAAACTCGGCCTGCATGGGGTAGCTTGGCCTGTGGCTTCGCCAATACACTCTGCTACATGCCTCTTTGTAGAACTCGGCCTACGGCCTCGCGAGGTAAAGTTCGGCCTGCGGCCTCACTCTGTCTAGTCCCATTTTTGGAAATTGGCATCTCGCCTCATTAGGAAGAACGGCCTCCTGCTCGCCAGGATTATTAACCAATATAACCATTTTTTGTTTTTGGGGTAGTGGAGCCCCTAAACAAAGAGTTTTCTAAAATCTTATGGTAATTTAGTAATTAAGAGAAGAATACCTTTAATTTGATATACCCCACTTGGGTGTATTAATTTAACGTTACACAATTTTGGGTTTTTGAGCATATTTTTTATTTGGGGGGGGGGCAGAGCTCATAAACATTACTCTTCCAAAATATAATAGTATAATGTGATAAAAAATACCTATATTTTGATATCTCTTTCGGGCGTTTTATTTTTGTAATACTCTTTCTGGTTTTAGGAGGGGGTTTTTTTTTTTTTGTTTTTTTTGTTTTGGGGCCTATACCACTTATTATTTGTTCTTTTCAAGATCCAGAAGATATTTGGATTCAGGAGAAAAATCGCTTTAAATTGATACCCCACTTGAGTAGATAACAACAGTACTAAAAAATGCTGCATTTTCTAAATTGTTGTTTTTGGGCTCCCGATACTCCAATTTTTTTAATTTTTAAGCTGAAATAAGGTGCACATTTGTTGTGCATGTAGAATTGTGAAGGTTTGAAATTTTTACACAAGCTTTTTCTCAAGTTAGTTCATAAAAACGAGCTTTTTGCGATTTTCTCATAAGATATACATTGGGGTAGTTTTGGGTTAAAAAAGGCCACCATCTTGTTTAAGAGTTAAAAAAGTGAACTTCAGTGAATTTTCCTGGAGATTTCAGACTGAGAGCTTTAATTTAAATATACATTTTATGGGGGTAGGACGCCAGGAAGTGCCTAAACATTTAGTGTAAGTCAGTGAGTGAGTTATTACATCGAGCTTTATGGTATATAGACTCGCATCGCTCGTTTGGGACTTCGCCCCCAAACCCCCTTTCAGTGTAAACATCAAGGCTACCCAAGATGATCACAGTAGTCAACCCAAGCTGATTTCTGTCCATAGTGTCAGTGAGTGAGTCACTACATCGAGCTTTATAGTATATTGATTAGGGGACACCCCTGCATGCTTTGCAGGCCAACCCTATCGCCACTCGCTACGCTCATGATGTAAGCTTGGCCTACGGCCTCGTCTGGGAACCATACCTTTAGCCATTTGTGGAACTCAGCCTTGTGGGGAGGGGCTCGCTCTACGGCCTCGCCGAGGCCCCAATTTGGAAATCAGTATACGGTCTCAGGGTAAAATTTGGCCTGCGGCCTCAACAAGGCACTGCTACAGTCCCATTTGTGGATCTCAGCATGTCGCCTCTTGAGGAAGATCAACTTACGGCCTCGCCAGGGTTTACGACTGCATTTTGGTTTTTGTGGCAGTGGAGCCAATAAAGATAATATTTTCTAAAATCTGATATTAGAAATTAAGAGAAGAATATCTTTAATTTGGTACTCCACGTGGGTGTATTAGTTTAACATTAACCAATGTTGGGTTTCCGAGCATATTTTTAATTGGAGGGGGAGCCCTTAAACTTTCTTTCTTCCAAAATATAATGTTATAATGATATTTAGGAGATAAATAGTTTGATACCCCACTTGGGCGTTTTATTTTAGTATTACACCTTTTTTTGATTTTCAGAGATTTTTTCTGTTTTTGAGGCATATATCCTTTATTATTTACACTTTTCAAAATCTGAAATGATGTTTGGATTCAGGGCAAACATACCTTTAATTTGATACCCTGATAACGTAAGTATTAAACAATTTTACATTTTCAAAAATTTCAGTTTTGGAGCCCCCGATACCCCAAATTTTAAAGATATTAAGCTGAAATTCCTATATAAGGTGCACATTTGTCATAAGTGTAGAACTGTTAAGGTTTGAAAATTGTACTCAAGATTTTCCTCAAGTTAAGTAATAAAAACTACATTTTAGTTATTTCACCATAAGAAATACATTGGGGTAATTTTGGGGTGAAAAATGTTGCCATCTTGTTTATGATTGAAAAAAGTAAACTTTTGAGAGTTTTCCTGGAGGTTTCAGACCGAGAGCTTGAATTCAAGTGGGAGGTATGACTTCAGGAAGTGCCTCAACATTTAGTGTCAGTCAGTGAATTACTACATCGAGCTTTATTGTACATAGATTATTAACTGTTTTAGGTAATTTCTACTAACTGTGACATGATAGTACACTTTGTATCCCCCTAAAGTATACTTAAAGGGTTTTCTAGACTAAAATTTAAAATTTGTTATCTATGAGAATGACAGTAGGCTGAGCTTTTGTTATTATTTAGAGAGATGTGATCATTTAGAGAGAACCACCCCAAAGCGAAGCAAGGATTTTACTAATACATTATAAAAACAATTTTGAGGAATTTTGTTTAAACATTATATTTTATTAGTACCGGTGCACATTTAAAAAAATAAGTCAAGGTGAAATTTATGAAACTCAACAGTTATACAGGTATTTAGAAGTAAAAACGCTGATTTGTATAGAAAAGAGTTTTCTGGATTGATTGTTACCTTGACATGGATTTTAAGTACCTATCTACCTTTTTAACTCCCAAGTTGTAGCACAGCTGTTAAGTTACACTCACTTTTACCAATGCTGGTATCTACTCTAGGATTAACCATTTTAACGCCAACGATTGATATAGCGATTGTCGGCATTTGTGTGAGGATTGACAACGATCAATATAGCGAATGTAAGTAGACACGCTAAAATCGCCGGCGATGGCTATATCGATCGTTCCCTAGTTTTTGTTTAAGAAGTCCTTAATTTCAATCAAATTCCACAAAACTTGGTACATTCTTTCTGTAGTATATAAGGAACATATAGAGATAGTTCATTTTAAAACCTTTCATGAACTTCAAATGAAGAATGTAGTAGATTTATACTGTGGTAAAATGTGATTTTGTATTTATTTGGAAAATGCAACGTTACTTGAATTTTTCAAGGTAAATGCTTCAAGTTTTGTGTATGTGCCTACAATTAAATTTATTATAAGATAAAATGCTGACAATTTATGGCATGTTATTATAGTACAAATTTCACAAATTCATAAAAATACAAATTTATTTTTCAAAATAAAAAAAATTGCAAAACTTCAAATCTTTTAATTTTATCTCACAGTACAAACTAACTTCATTACATTATGCCAGTTATTAAAAATGCTAACAATTTTTAAACAAAACTACATTTTAGCTAACAGTATACTGGCTTGGCATTTTTAGTGCCACTAAGAAACATTATGCTGGTGTTAAAAGTAATAATGATATAAAGCCTACCATTTAGTGTTTATACTTCTTCATTTCAACCCCACCTTTAATCAATTAACTAAAATTAATTCTAATTGTTCGTTTGTATAGGCTGCATCAACAGCCAGCTCTACTCCTGTAGGTGCTGACTTCAAGCCTATCACAAGCCAAGCTCCCATTGGACCTGTGAAACCTACGTTCCCTGCATATAGGTTAGTAGTAAAGTAAATCTAGAGTTGTTTTAAATCCAGGCATACTTTTTTTATAATTTATTACTCTGTTTGATAAATTAATTAGCATATTGCATGTTAGAAGAAATGACAAAAAATAAAACAGCACAACACAAGTTTACTGCAACATAAGTAGAAGAAATTATGTTTGTTGATAGAGTTTTGTAAACCATGTTTACCTTTCTCATACCAACACCTCTTTGTGAATTCCTCTGTTAACACATCCCGTGCGGGCTACATTGATCAATGTAGAGCTGCTATGGTACGCTTGGCGGTGCACATAAAACAATGCACCGCCCGCCCTTGAAATGTATTTATTCAGGGTGAGGCTAGCCGTTGCCCAGAAACGTTGTGTTGCTCGTCGCTTGTTGTGGCGGTCTTGGTGTACCTTTTTTGTATTTCATATCAGTATCATATATTATTAATTAGATTTTTTTATATCAGTTACCCGATAAATTGTAGAGAAATATAAGTAAATTACAATAAAATCATAGTTGAGGTTGAAGAATTAGATTTACTGGATTTTAACTGTTGTCAATGTAGTACATAACCCCTAAACACTTTTTACTTTTTTACAGCAATTCCAGTAGTTCAACATCAAATTCAACGACAAATTCCACACCAGAGACATCTAAAGTTAACCTCATTAACACGGTGGGTGCGTCCAGTAGGATTATACATCCTCAAGAAGATATTTCTCTGGTGAGTCTAATGATACAATCTGATTATAGGACAACACTGATTATAGGACATGTATTTAGTAAGAAAATTGAGCTTTTGTAGTTAAATTTAGAAATACAATATTTTCTTTGAGTTGAATTTCCTACAGTCAGTTAGCCTGTTATGGTATTGTCATCGCTCAGGTTGATGTGTTATTGTATCATTACTGTAAGATCATTGCATTTAACCATTAATGTTAAAAATGCCAATGTAAATCTATTGCCTATGACAGCATTTACCTGAACTGTGACATTTCAATAATTTGTATAGTCTTATGACAAGGAAAATAATTTGATTTGAATTGATTACATTACTGTGTATGTACATTTACATTTATGACTTAGGCTGTGTACATTTATGACTTAGGCTTATCAGCCGTAAAGAACAAGTTGGTTGGAGGCTGTTCATCATGAAGAATTCCGGCCATCAGACTCACCTACTACAGAATCTTGAGGTGGTCCAAAACTAATTTTTTCTCGGTTAGAGAAGACAGTTATACCCATGTTTTACAGTAACATTTCTTTGTAGTCCCTTCTTTAAATATCTATTGATATTTAATAACACTGTACGTGTATGGGTGGGTAAATACCACTCTACGTGTATGGGTGGGTGGGTGGATCAATACCACTGTATGGGTGGGCGGGTGGGTCAATACCACTGTACGTGTATGTGTGGGCAGGTAGGTCAATAACAATGTACGTGTCTGGGTGGGCGGGTGGGTCAATACCATTGTAGGTGTATGGGTGGGAAAGTGGGTCAATACCACTGTACGTGTATGTGTGGGCAGGTAGGTCAATAACACTTTACGTGTATGGGTGGGCGGGTGGGTCTATACCACTGTACGTGTATGTGTAACAGGTAGGTCAATAACACTGTACGTTTATGGGTGGGTCAATACCACTGTACGTGTATGGGTGGGCAGGTGGATAAATACCACTGTACGTGTATGTGTGGGCAGGTAGGTCAATACCACTGTACGTGTATATGTGGGCAGGTAGGTCAATAACACTGTACGTGTATAGGTGGGCGGGTGGGTCAATACCACTGTACGTGTATGGGTGGGCGGGTGGATCAATACCACTGTACGTGTATGTGTGGGCAGGTAGGTCAATAACACTGTACGTGTATGGGTGGGCGGGTGGGTCAATACCACTGTACGTGTATGGGTGGGCGGGTGGGTATGTCAAAATCCGTTATTTTGGGAAAAAAAATGTTTAAAATGGCAGTATTTTTTGTAACTGGATAAAATTATTTCATGCAATCTTCAGATAATAATTATTATTTAATATTTATAATTGTAATTCACTATTCTTTTGTTAACTTTGCCTATTCAAATAAATTAAGATTGACTTTAAAATTTAAACCACTAATATTTTTAGGCATTTTAAAAATAACTAAGTAAACATAGAGACTTTCTTGAAAACTAAATAAAGGAATTGATTTTATCACAAGAACTAATTTAATGTTAATGAAGGTGTTGATTGAAGGTATATGAAAAATATTACGAATGTCTTTCAGGAGGAGATAAGAGCACGGATACCTAAGTACAAAGGGCCGGAACCAACAGTGGCAAGCCCCAAGGTGGAAGCTCAGCCTCCTCGAGCTCCCTCCCCGGCCACACCTACTCCAACTTCGATTGCTCAACCCCCTGTAGAGGTCAGTTTACATTATCTATTATAATCATACACTTTAAAATTTATTATATCACTTGTAATATTATTATTCTAAAATTTAATTGGACTTTTCCACTGCGTTTTTTTAACTAACACAACGTTTCAAGAGGTAAGAAAAACCTCTCAGCCTAAATCAATAATAAATTTAAGGGTGGGTGATACATCAAAATGCATTGAAAAATCTATTGGTTAGGGGCAAGTGCAATCAGACGTACGTGATGAGATTGGGATCACGAATACTGAGTTTGAACAGGGTATATAAATTGCACTGATAAAGTTCATCAAGCAATGCATAAGAGACTTTCATGACATGCGACCTACTGTGAATCAGTGGAACATTCCCATATAGACGATTCGTCTATTTCAGTTAGTTGTCAATTATTTTTTCATCCGTGTTAAATTTAATAAAATAAATATATCAATTGTTTCAACTTTAATTAGAATAAAGAAATAAATTAAATTTTTCAATTGAGTTTTTATTTATGAATGCTACATATAAGGAATCTTCTTAGTGACTCTTCTTACAATATCCTGTCTGATAAGGAGTATCTAAGCAGCTGGCAACTACATTCCATCAGTTTTTACAAAATATTTCCCCACACAAAATAGTGTAATCTTGTGTTTATTTGTAAATTCATATTTGTTGCATCTTTGACAGTTGAACGATAGCTCTGTGTTCTAAAATATATAATCAAAATAATTTTATTTTAATAATGTTGAATAAAATTTTGATAAATTAATTACTTAAAGCACAATGAACATCCATATTCAAGCTTTTTATTGAAAAGAAATGTTAAATTAATTGAATGATACTCTATGTAGGCTATTTAGTTCTTTTTATACATTTTTAGGTTAGGTTTAAGCGCACTAGGCCAGGAGTTAGTATATTGGAGAGATAGGACATCAGCAAACTTACCTTAGAAGACAAGTTCACTATCACCAGAGTAGTAGTAACATACACAAAAGAAACACAAAATCACACAAATTTTCTGTGCCACTGAAGAAAGTGCACAGACATTTTTTACTCACATGAAGAAAGTGCCAGTGGCACAGAAAATTTGTGTGATTTTGTGTTTCTTTTGTGTATGTTACTATTACTGTGGTGTTTGTAAACTTGTCTTCTAAGGTAAGTTTGCTGATGTATCTCTCCAATATACTATTTTTATACATTGATGCTGTTTTAATAGATTTGCTAAGAAATAAGCATTTTTATAGATTATATCAGTATTATAAATTTTTTTTTTAATATTCTGTGATATAATAAGCTGTCCATATTATAATTATACCAATTTCAGTCAACCTCGTACTCAGTTAAAAAATAAACAATTAATTAATTATGTTTGTGTTCTCCAACAATTATAGTTAATAACTTATTTGTTTTCATTAATTATCTATATTTTCCTTTTTTGCCTCTGTAATATATTATTGTAATTGTAACATTATATTTTGATAATTTTTACCAGTTACTCTTCCTCACTCCGTAACACTTTTTAGTATTTAAATTTAATTAAATTAAAATGCAGTTCTATCAACTTCCTTAATAACTGGCTTTTCCTATATATTTTTCTTCTTTTTACTTAATTAGTACCGGGAGACCGAACTTCGTTTAGTTGAATTTTACAAACTGAAGAGGTAGCATCCATATCTCCCAGAGGATCCTGAGGATAGTTTTTTGTTGCTCTACCTTGTAGGTTATTAATAAATTATCTTTTTCGGAGGTCTTCCACGTTTATCTTAAGCCCAATTTTACAAACTGAAGAGGTAGCATCCATATCTCCCAGAGGATAGTTTTTTGTTGCTCTACCTTGTAGGTTATTAATAAATTATCTTTCGGAGGTCTTCCGCGTTTATCTTAAGCCCCTTTGTGGAACTTGGTCTGCATGGGAGAGCTCAGCCTCTGGCCTCGCCAAGACACGCTTCTACAGGCCCTTTTGTAGAACTCGGCCTACGGCCTTGCAGGGGAAAGTTCGGCCTGCGGCCTCACCAAGGAACTCTACTGCAGTTCTATTTATGGATCACGACATGTCGCCTTGTGAGGAAGATCGGTCTACGGCCTTGCCAGGATTCTTAAGCAGTATGACCATGAAAGTTGGTTTTTGGGGCAGTGGAGCTCATAAAAATTGTCTTTTCTAAATTCTGATGGTATATTAGTGATTGAGAGATGAATGCCTTTAAGTTGATACCCCACTTGAGTTTATTAGTTTAACATTACCCAATTTTGGGGTTTTGAGCATATTTTTTATTTTGGGGGCATGGGAGTTTCTTACCTCTCAAAATGTTAGAGTTAGAAACTACTGACACGTTGAAAAAGTCCAATTAAATTTTAGAATAATAATATAATTTAATTTTTTTATAACCTTAAACAAACAATACTGATAATCATGTAATAATGCATTATGTTGGTTAGCTAATCACATCCTAAAAAAAAAAAAGAAAGGAAATTGCAGAAATTGAATGTTATTTAATTATTTATTTTAGGGGTGTGCGAGTACTGGAAACTTCGAGTATTTAATCGAGTATTTTACTACTCGAACTCGGCTTGAAGCTCCTAAAACTACTCGAAATTCGATCGAGTAGTTGTATTTCACGAAATATCAGATTTACATCTTAATTTAGTTTTAAGAGTAGACAGTTTTATAAGTTATCAATAAAAAGTGTTTTATTTTAACACTTAATCATACGTTATCAGTTTGGTACGCGTAATTATGAACTAAACAATACGCCTAAGAATAGGTAGTACACGACGACAGTCAAATGAACTAGTCGACGTAGTGAACGAGTTCGTTCATTATGATTTGAACTAGTTCAGTTCAAAGTGATCAACAGAGCTGGGAATGTAGCGATCACTGTAAATAGTAGCGATCACACATGTTGATTGTCAAGTCTACTAGTCACTTGTAACCTAACCTAAAATAGCGTGAATAAAACAGAAGTGCAGGTTAGCGTCTTTATGACCCAAGAAAGGGGACAAGAGATCCGGTTCAAGATGCTCAAAAAACTTGTTACCATTACAAATCTAATAGTCTATGCACCGTGGAAATTATGCATATTTTCGTTCATATCAATAATACCGTTCAATCAAAAGGGTGCCGAAAACGGATCACTTTACATCCCAAGAATCAAACTTCTCATCTTTTCTAGGTGAAAGTTCATCTTGGTTGTAGTATACGTACGTGCAAAGAACCGTTTAGCTCCTTTTCGGAAATGAAATTATCATATATTTCTTGCGAGTCGATTGAGGTCCATTTTGCTTTTTAATCTGAGCAGGGAATCGTCCTATGATTTGACGTAAGAAAATACCATATCATATCATAAATTATGATAATGGCTTTCTAGCAACGTGTGACACAACATTATTGATTTATTTTCCGTCAAATAAAAAATAGAATTATATCTCCGTGGCGAACGTCTATTAATTATTAGTCCGAAAATGCCTTAGATCGCCAAAACTGTGTGTAATATTTGCCCATACGATATTTTTTCCTGTCAACGTGTTGAACGGTTTTCTGACTAGGTTTGACAATAACACAGTTGGAGTGTAAAAGGTGGTAAAGTACGATAATTTTGATTCGTAAATTCACTGAACGGTCCTCTGTTCACATTGACGTCGATGTAAACTGTAAAACAATCACGAATCAACCAAAGTGAGGGAGAAACATGTTTAGAGATTCGGAAAATCATTTTTATTGAACCGAAGCCTTATCAAACGTCTCGTTTTTTATTCATAAGTTTATAGTTTAGCTGCCCAAAATCTTCACTGTATCACTAGTTGGCACTTAGCTGATATTTCAGAGTGCATCTTGTCGCCAATATCGGGTAGACCTATTATATTAACCGACTACGTCTATGGTTTTCATTCAATTATACTAGGTTTTCATGAATCTGTTGTTCAGTGTAGCCTCATGTATCGAAGTAGTTTCAAGTTGCACATATTTCATTACCGATAATAATTTAAAAACTAATTCATCCTAAGCGACTTTAAAATTTATTTTTAGTAAACCTGCTTAGTTATTATTATCAATTGATTGAACCACAGTCTTTGTCATCCAGATTTTCAAATTTGATTATATAATTCAGAACTTATTTCCGGTTACTTGTAACCTTGTTATTACTGAATTAAATACCCACAGAATACAGATCCACTCTTCTTGGCATGTACACAATCAATTTTTTGTTAAGAGGAGGCAATTCTCAAAGAAAATGACCGCATTTGGCGATAATGTCTGAATTTTGGCATCAGTTTGGTTGGATGCAACTTTTGCCAACAAGCTTCACTAAGTTTTCGCGGTACACTTTGAACTGAACCACCAGATAAACATATCGGCTGGCTGTGAAACAGTATAATTGGCTTGTATAGAAAATCTGATCTGTGATGAGTGAACAGATTAAATCTTTATAATCCACGTTGTTTCAATTAACAATATACTTTCTTAATTTCTTACATAATATTAGTTCTGAAAAAAGGAAAAAGGTTAAACAAAACAATGCCACATAAAAATATAGGAAGGCAGGAAGTAACAAGTTTTATTTATCAAATGTTATAGTTACAAACAACGAATCAAAATTATTGTGTTCAGTTTAGATGTATATATTTACGAATCTGGCAAAACTTAACATAGGCTTAGGTTGGTGTCCGCCTTTTACAGTTGTCTTGGGTGAACAGAAAATCCTTCTGTAAATACTCGCTCGAAAAATACTCGATACTCGAAAAAAATGCCAACTACTTGACTCAACTCGAACTCAAAAATCACTACTCGCACACCCCTAATTTATTTGTTATGGTAGCATTATATGCTGCCTGAACTGGAAATGGTTAATTATTTGTTTTTATTTAATGGTGTTTTTTTAGTTCCATGTAATCCTCTGCATTTTACATCTTTGACTACAAGGCTTCTTTTAATATATTTTCTTGCCATTACCGTTAAGATATGGCCAATCCATATCTTAATTGCTGTCAGCTTTCAGGTTCCTTTTTAATTACAATTCCTTGGTTAATTGATTATTACTAATCTATGTTAATTAGCTAAATATCATATCGTTTTATTTAAAATTTTATATTTCGGCTTTACAATCTGAAGCCATTTGAACACTTAACAACATAAACAGTTTTTAATATAAATGTAAATTAATTAGTTGATCATGTTTTTAAAAATATTTAACAGATAATTAATTAGTGAAAGTAGTTGAATTTATACTATATAAATTTTGATAAAAACTGTTAAGTCATTTATTAATTTTGAATTTTCCATTTTATTTAACAAAATATATTTGGTATACATTCAACTATTTTCATTTATTAATCATCTGTTAAGTATTTTAAAAAACATATGATCAACTAATTAATTTATATTTATATTAATTGATTAATTTGAGTGAGTTAATCGTGTTGTAAGATTCTGCAAAATTTTACTATAATCAGTTACATGTTTATATTTAATAAAATCATACTCCTAACACATAAACAATTATTTTAGAATTTTAAATTAATGAAATAGTCAGGTATGTTTTTATACAAAAAACAACATAATTGCTTTACAATATAATAGTTTTCAATACGATACCTATTTTTTATGATTCCGGAAATAAAACAATTATAAAGATTTGATTTAAAAGTTTAAAACTTGCCATAAATAGTGTAGGACTAGGTCAAATAATTGAATAGAGGGGAAGAGGAAATTCACACGGTTCAGTGGGAGATGTTTTTGTGCTATCTCGTTATCTTTAGGGACCCTCCCACATTCCGAGTCAGGTCTATTATTGTGATGTCTCCTTTTACTGCCTGCCAGCTGTTATCACACGCTGGTATAATGTTTATAAATACGTCAGTCTGATTTATAGGTCAGTGACTCACACTTCCTTAAAACTGTATGTTGTTAAGTGTTTGAAAGTGGCTTCAGATTGTAAAGCCAAAATTCATGTAGCTAATTTACATAGATCAGTAATGAACACCATCACAACAAATACATACTGTCAAGAATGGAAGTTAGTGATTATATTGGCTCAGACTCGCATAATGTGTGAATAAGATTTACAGAAGTCACCTAAGGTGTTTCTCAAATTAACCTCCCTGTTAAGTTTTTTGATATCCTCTGTCCTTTTCTAAAATCACTATTAGCGTCTCCTTATAAATCCTGCCTACTAATAAGGCTTAGGTGTTAAGAGAACTTCCTCTGGGTTCCCTTACTTTTGCAGTAGTAACTTACAGCAAATTGTACTAGTTTGCTATCTTGTACATTTAAGAGGCTTTATCAAAGGATTGGATAAAGAGGATTTAAGAAAAAATGTTAGAGAAAAGTGAAGCCATCATTATTGAGTATTGTGAAGCCAGTTGTGTTAGGGTAGTCATAATATTGTGTTAATAACAATTTCAAACTGCCTATGGTGAGTGTATGCAAATTTTTCCTGAACTCTTAAAAAGAAGTTGTAAATTTGTGATGCATTGCCTTCTATCTATAGTACCACAATACCCTCTCAACCAAGTACCATTTTGTCCAAACATGAACAACCACCACAGCAAGACACAGGGAGAGTCAGCCAAACTCCCTTAAATAACAAACTGATCCACACCATTTTACCCCAAAATGACCAAATATTTAAAACTGATGATCATTTTTTAGAACTTCACCAAGGCAATTCAACCAAATTAAAGACAACAAAAGAGCACAACATCTAACTGTAATGCATCAAAACATAAGGGGCCTATACAAAAAAATTGATAGATTAAATAATTTTTTAACCACTACTTCCCCTACCCTCTTGGTCCGTACTGAGTATGGCTTAAACTTAGAAGCTTTGATTAATACTAGAATACTGGGATACACCTTGTTGGCAGAATACAGCCGTGAACACCACAGATTAGGGGGTGTCGCCATTTACATAAAAGACAACAAATACAATGATAAGCGCAGACTCAATAAATGTAGCTGAACACTATATTATAGAGAGCTCACACTACTGAGGCAGCTATGATAACTGTAAGTGTTGACAAAAAACAGCTATATGTACTTGGTGTCTACAGGTCACCAAATGCACCCATAGGACCTGCATTAGACACTATCTCTAATGTTGTAGACACAATAAAAGCTCAGACAAAATCGGTAATCATAATGGGAGACATAAATATTGACAGGCTGAAAGACAAAATAGAAAACAGACTTTTAATCGAGGAAATATCCACTCACAACTTAAGGAGACTCCCTCTCCCAGCAACCAGAATCACAAGAACTAGTGCCACTTCAATCGACTTCATTTGTACGAACATCTCAGACACAAGCATCCACTTAACAATATTTGAACCCGGCTTATCAGACCACACTGGACAAACATGCACTATTAAATCCCTCTCAGAAAACCCACGAAAACCTACAGTATCTTTAAAAAGGAACTTTTGTACTCAGAACTTAAACACACTGAAACAAACTCTAGAAGGAGAACACTGGGAACATGTTAAAAATGCTCATGACGCCGAAGAAGCTTACAAGTTATTTTATGGAACATTAAGGAGGGCCTTCGACCACTTTTGCCCCATTAAAAAAACAAGGCCTAGAAACAGAACAAAGCCAAATACTTATTGTGACCAGCAAGCAAACCAGTTGAAAACGCAATACCTGGAATCACTACAAGCATTTCAAAACTCAGGAGCCCTTGACGACAAAGCTATGATGACGGCCAGAAAGAAAGAATACAACGAGACAGACTAAGAAACCTAAAACAAAATGTTACTACTCAACATATAGCATCATCGCAAAACAAATCAAAAGCCCTGTGGAACATTGTGAACTCTGAGCGGAAATCTAAACAGCCAACCGAACATAAATTCCAATTAGAAATAGAGGGAAAACTGAATGAAAACCCTACAGTTATAGCAAACCACTTCAATCTCTACTTTTCTCAAATAGCTGAAAAAACTATAAACTCAAACCTACAATCCACTTACCATCTATAGACTCCTGCCTTGCACAGTTCCACTTTCAATCTGTTTCTATTAAAGATGTAAAAGACGCCATAGCTACTCTAAAACCAAAGCTATCACATGGCATTGACGAGATTCCTGCTAAGGCAGTAAAACACTGTGTAAATCAACTTGCAATCCCTTTAGTACATATCATCAACAAATCATTTACCTTCAGCCAGTTCCCATCCTTATTGAAGATCTCAAAAATATACCCAAAACATAAAAAAGGCTCCAAAAAAGATGTTAAGAACTACCGTCCAATTTCACTCATCTCTGTATTCTCCAAAATAATTGAAAAAATTGTTCTAACCCAACTAATGGCATACCTGACAAAAGAAGACCTCATAAGTCAACATCAATATGGATACATAAAGGGAAGATCCTCCTCAAGCGCAATCACAAACATCGTTGAGTTCATCATTGACCAACTAGAAAAACGCAAACATGCCTCAGCGATAATGCTTGACTACAGCAAAGCACTTGACTGTCTGGGCCACAGTCTTATGACTCAAAAATTAGTTTCCCTTGGAATAAAAGGCAGAGAAGGTGCATGGTTTGCTAGCTATCTTCAAGAGCGCACTCAAGTGGTAGAAATCTAGGACATAAACAATGGCAATAAGAACATATACAAATCAGAGTCACAGCCAGTCACGAGAGGAGTACCACAGGGGTCTGTGCTTGGGCCGGTCTTATATGTTTTATTTACAAATGACTTTCCTAGTTTGCTCATGGAAAACACTACATCTAAATGCATTATGTACGCAGATGACACCACGCTTCTTTTACAAAATAACAATGCAGAGCAGCTTAACATAGATTCCCTTACAGCACTAACTAGAACAGAAAACTACTGCAAACAATGATTTAACCCTCGATCAGGCAAAAACTGTCCATGTCAACTTCAGCCATAAAACAGAGCTCATAGCAAATATACCAAATGTGAAAACCGAATAAGAATTCAAGCTATTAGGTATTACACTGGACACAGGCCTTACATGGAATTGCCATATCAATGACCTTTGTAAGAAACTCAGCGCTGGTGTATATGTGGTACGAAGAATTAGATGGATGGGAGATTTACTGTCAGCTAAAACAGCATACTATGCACTAATTGAATCTCACATACAATATGGCCTTGTCGCTTGGGGAGGGACTTCTGAAAGCAACTTAAGCAGAATATTGGTCCTGCAGATGAAAGCCATACGTATACTCACCAACCTCAAACCCTTAGATAGCTGCAGGGAAGCATTCAGATTACTTGGAATTCTCACTGTGGTAAACCTTTACATCAAAACTATAATCCTAATGGTGAGTGAGACAGACCTGCCAAGGAGACCCTTACAAGTATCCACTTTCACAACACCAGACGTGGAAATGACTTCATCTTACCATCACACCACATCACACAATACACTAGAAAACCATCTTACATTGGCCCGCAAACTTTACAACAGTCTACCACAAACACTGAAGGGAAAGTCACTCAAGACTCAACTACACAAGTGGCTGATAGAGAGACCTGCCTATCCTTGAAAGAATTTTTTGAAAGTCGGACTACAACAATGACTCTTACAATTTTTTAGTCTTTTATTCTATATATAAATCTTTCAAATGTTATATACAATGACCTTTTTTTGTCTTTTTTCATTTTACATGTATTTTTGCTTTTAATGTTTTAAATTTATTACAATTTTATTTGTATTTTTTATCATTTAAAAATTTTAGCTTTTTTACATCAAACAACTGTTGGAAATAATTATTTTATGTAATAAGTGTGTCTTTTTTAACTTAAAACAAACTTATTGTAATTAGTTATGGGTTTTTATTTTTGTATTCCTTGACACCATTGCAATTTCTTGAAGACGTTGTAAATAAAGAATATTTTGAATTTGAATATTTTCAGACTACCTGATATGTAAAAGTGAAATACGTGTTTTATGTCTGACAGGATCGACGTCCCATGCTGGCCAGGTTCCCTGTGGCTATGCCTGTATCTGTGGCGAGCATGATGCCTGGTCACCCCACCATGCTGACGGCCCCCATGCTTCGTCATGGCCCCATGCCGCTAGGACCTCACCTCAATATGGGTATGATGCGACCCCCTCACATGGGGATACATCCAGGTAATATACCCCCACCTCTCATAAAGTGAGTTTACCCTAGATCTGGTTGACATGACTCTGATAAAGATACATGCTGTGTGTTTGTCTTTACAAGAATGGGATTTATTGTATTTACTGAGATTGATTCAGTTCTTTTTTTTTTATATATAAGCCTTATTCTTACTGTTTCTAAAAATGTGGTATGATTATTATAAGGGAAAAATACACAATGCAATTTTTAGCTTGAAATCGGTGCTCCAAACCTAGCCCAGTTTGATTAAATATAGCTTTTTCAAAAAATGACTGCAAAGCAACCAATAATGGACAACCATCTGTTGACAGGCAGGAAAAGTAACCCAGTAAAGTATGCCGTTGGTGGAATGATGCCTTATGTTAATTCCTATGGAAACCTCTTGTTTATGCCACTATTATCGTCACAAATGCAGAATTGTTGTTTTGTACCAGCACAAACAGTCCAGAACTGCCATCAGCCAAATTTAAAATAATCTGAAATCATTTTTATTTATTTTTTATTTATTCATAAGACGCCGATCGTCAAGATATGGGCGAATATGGATTTCGAATGAGTGTGATGAGTGTAGATTAGTGAATGTAGTCATTGTTACAAACTAAGGCTGACTGTTCCTTAGAAAGTCTCCTTAGCCCAATGACAAATGAAAAGCCTGTGGTTATCAGCTGGTCCTTGTCAAAATATTTATTTTACATCATACAGTAAAGAATAAAGGCAATATCTAAGGTACTAGGTGTGGTTAGTCATAATGTAACTACTTTTTTAACTGATCACCCATCTGACTCAGGCACTCGGATTGGCTTACAAAATCTTAAGATTTATATTGAGATTATTGCACTGAAACAATAACTTTCTGGAAGTAAACTGATTGATTGTTTTTCTTTTATCCTAATTAGAGTTTTGTCGTATATAACTTGGAGTATGTAAAGATTTATTTTCTATCTTCGAAACAAAATTAATTTATTATTAATAGTGCATGTATTAAAGGTAAAAAATAAAGTAAATAGTGATTAATTAATTAGCCAACTTACTTAACAAGATTTTTATAGTGCACAGATTCCTTTTTATAGTGCACAGATTCCTTTTTATAGTGCACAGATTCCTTTTTTCCCTTGTTTAGCACTTGCTTGTATTTTTATAGTGCACAGATTCCTTTTTCCCTTGTTTAGCACTTGTTTGTATTTTTATAGTGCACAGATTCCTTTTTATAGTGCACAGATTCCTTTTTATAGTGCACAGATTCCTTTTTCCCTTGTTCAGCACTTGTTTGTATTTTTATAGTGCACAGATTCCTTTTTTCCCTTGTTTAGCACTTGTTTGTATTTTTATAGTGCACAGATTCCTTTTTTCCCTTGTTTAGCACTTGTTTGTATTTCTTGGATGGTGTTCTACTGATAATAGCCACTAGCACCGTTCTGTGCACTAGTGGTCTTCTGTTAGTAGCGAGAAGTTGGAATGACCATAGTTGATGTGTAGGTCTGATCGGAGCACTGCCACCTGGTGGAATGATGCCATACGGAGGCCCTCCGATGGCCTTCCCAGGACCTCCCATGCTCCCCATGCTGCCCCGCTTCAGATGATCAGAAGGTATCCTGGGAGGCCTGTGGCTGCTGTGGCCAGACCAGTAGCAGGCCATTAGTGTACACCTCTGCACCTGTGTCTAAGTAACATTTACATTGATTGTTCTTTCGATACTTTTAAACCAGGACAAATTTACATCTATTCCTTAGTAATGTTACGGTTTCGTCTATCAATAAGAAACTGGCATTTTAAAAGTTTTCCAGTAATGCATGCATTTTTAGATAATTGACTATGATAATATCCAAATTTTTATTTGTATTAAAGCTAGACTAAAAACGGAATAATTGAAGAATAAAGTGCTTACTAATAAATATTTAAAATAAGAAACGCTATCATTTATATAATATTTGATTTGAAAGTTAAACACCATTTGACTTAGCAACAGATG
This sequence comes from Stictocephala bisonia, assembly GCA_035578905.1. Lineage (NCBI taxonomy): Eukaryota > Metazoa > Arthropoda > Insecta > Hemiptera > Membracidae > Stictocephala > Stictocephala bisonia. The sequence continues at coordinate 2,455,338 of JAQJVL010000007.1, forward strand.
GTTTCTGGCAGCCCTGTCATTTGGAATGGTGCTTTTAGTCTCCATCCGAGTTGTGAAATCCTCCACTTTTGCTTCGGTAAAAGAGGTAAGATGCTGATGGATGCTCCTTCAAAGCACAAACATGATATCACTTATGTTTTTATGTTTACAGCATAATTAAAATGTCTGTCTATAACACTTGCTGCTCAGTAAATAAATGTTGAGTTGTATATGCTTGTTTAAACATAATTTATTAGTTAAATTAAATTTGGATTATTTGATTGTTTCTTTGTAAAAGTTTAGTGTGGGTGAAGTTTTGCAGCAGACAAATTTTTGTGTAGGGTCTTGTTTAAAGTAGTAGACCTCAGTAGTGTGAAGTAGCATCTTGAAGAGTTTCTTTAGCGGCAACTACCATTTAACTGTATATTGTGTTGAAAGCCGGTAAGTGCATTTTTGTTTTGTGAACTGGCCAGCACAACAATTCTTCAAAAAAACTGTGGCACTTGTTACATCAATTGTCATCTGTGGTCTCACTTTAAAAATAATATGTAAAGGAATTATTCTTCCAAATGTATACTATTAATTTTTACAAATTATTATATCCATTTTATTAAGTTCATGGAAAGTTACTATAGCAAAATATAGTAAAGTCCTTAATCTGTCAAGAAGGCGGAAGAGCTTATTTTGGCTTTTAACCACTCAAGTGCCACAGTAATTGTCAGGTTTGGATGTATTATTTTTATATAATAACATATTTATTGTATTCACTAATCTGTTTAATTTAATGTGAAAATTTGGAAAAGGTAATCAATTTCAAAATACATTTTCCTGCCCTGGCTTTCATGCATTGTGATTTTGTCTACACCTTAATATTTTATGTAATAAATAGATTGTTACTCCCTGAGGTTGAAATCGGTTTTATTTCCCCTTTTCTTTTTGCCAGAAACTATTTCCCTTCTGCTATGTATTGTGCCTTCTAGTGTATAAAGAATTAAATTTATTTTGAAGAGTAGAACATTGTCTTACAAAGTAAATTTTATTTGACTGAGTTAGTCATTTTAAAATTAATTATTATCACTCTGAGAACTATATGACAAACATTCATGTGCTTTACCATGCACTATAGTTAAAAAAAAAATTAACTCCAAAAATACTTCATTTTTATTGAATAAGATAGCTGAGCTCTTTCGATTCTGTCAATGCTCAATTATGAATTCCTGTAGGGTTTTAATTTGTTCAGTGAAATTTTAAATAAATAAAAATATACGTAACCTAAAGGAACAATATTTAATTTATAAAAACCAGATTAAACTTAATGCAGTGTAATATTAATCAAATTAACATTGGCTTAAGAATACTTTAACTAGGAAATTTTATGAACCATTAAGAGCTAATGTGTTTTTTTTTTCTCAGCTTACTCTTTTCTCTAGATTTAGAGGCATTCTGCAAAAGAGGTAGTATTATCATGAAATCTACTACTAAACTAATTTTTGTTCAGTTCTCAAATTTGAATTTATTTTTTAAAGAATTTTCTTTTGATACATAATTACTAATTTTAAACGTATAAACATAATTTTGCGTAATCAAAACAACATAAATGATTTATCTGTGTCTCAACAGTTTGTAGACATACAAATTTCAAACTAGCATCGCAGAACTTTTTATAAAGTGTGCAAAATACTAAACCAACTATATTATATTTTCACAGAGACTTGAAAAACTTAATTAGAACTTTATTTTCTTATCAAAGTAATAAAAGTGTTATTGATAATAGTGATAGAAGAGAACATGATTTAATAGGTTAAAAGAAACTTTATCTTCGAAATTGAATTTTAAATGACTGCATTTTGGAGGATTTTATCAATAATAGTGATTATGAAACACCTGTATTGGTTATGTCAACAAGAAAGACACTAAAAAAAGCTGCTAAAAGCTAATGTTTAATTGGTTCTATTGTGTAAATCTAGTAACTTCTTTTTTTTTTTACTTTTTTCAAGTTTGTTTTAATTAAAAACACAAAAATTTTTGAGTTAACTTCTTCAAACAAATTTTTCAATCTCTATTGTTATGTTATAGTTGAAAGTTCCGTTAACATCACTGACTGACTCGATAACTACAGTAAAACCTGTCATATCCGGCCTAATATAGCGCCAGCGTTTGCTGTATATGGAATTATCGTAAGAAAGACGTGATTTTATTATAGCAGATGCATTGCAGGAAGTGCAGTTACTTTTTGAAGGCATTACGTAACTAAAATATTGTTTAATAGTTAGCTGGATTTTTTCACAAAATATTATGTAATAAGTTTCTAAAATAGCATGCATAAATTTATACCAACTCGTACAAAACTCATAATGATGCACTCGAAATGTTGAAGTAATAAAAACTGATGTCACCGGCACGCTGAGATTATTGTTTCCTAAAATAGTGCAGACAGTGCATGTCGAACGGGTAATCCCCATTATAATCCCCCTCTTGACCCTTCTCAGCCTATGCACTGGAGAATTTACATACCTCTGTCTTTGTTACTGGGCCAGTTATCAGAGGTTCTGGATATCAAAGGGCTGAATATGCCAGGTTTTATTGTATGTTCTTCATCATTAATGTTTTTCCAGCTACAATTAATTTTTCACCATTTAAAAAAGAATCCTCTCATCTTCTTAACACTCTTGTTTTGTTTTAATTTCTTCACATTACAACATCTATCCTTTTCTAAACATTGGAACACAGCCCTTCTCTTTCACACTATTTATTGAGAATTGTTTTCCAATCAAACTGTACAATTGTTTTATTGAATTCATCGTAAGTAGATTATCACTTTGGGGTTGATTTGTTACAGTTGTTTCTGATTGATATGAGTGTTTGCTAGCTCATAGAAGTTAGTCTTGAGGAACTTACATTACATCGGCTTTCCTAAAAGTAAAACTTAACACTTCATATCGGAGAATACAATAACACTTGGAAGGATTAGTTTTTCAAAATAGGAAAAGAGTACAATACTTTTTCGGATCATGCGCAAATTTACCTTAAGCTGTTATAGGCCAATTTTGGATGCCTATTCCCCTCTAGCATAAGGTTTCTTTAAGATAATTAACGGCTCCTCCTCCTTGAAAAGTTATTTTAAAGTTTTGCTTTATATTAAACCATTGATTTAATAAGTACACGTAGATTTTGTATCCAAATTATTAACTGTTTTGGGGTGTATTTGCGCAACTAAGGAAGGGTAGTAGGATAGAGGTTTACCAACATTTTCTCATCTTTATTATGTTGTTTATCAAGCACTTTAACTTATATCTTACTTGTACTTACATTTAGGATTTTCTGCCAACTCCTCACTGGCTGTTCTCCAAAAGAGTTAATCAAGGAATTGGGTCTTTAATATTTGAAAAAATCATGATTTTTATGACTGGAACCTGTTAACTTATGTAAGGTTCTAAAAGAACTTTTCAGCAGCATCACTGTATTAAGCGATGTACTAATTATTTATTAAATTTAAAAAATCAAATCATAACACACAATTAATTAACAACAGTTTTCTTTGATTTGCCTTTTAAGCCTAAGATATGAAAATTTGTATATCTTGGGCTTAAAAGTTAACCTCCTCTTCCCCCTAAAGACCTTAAGTGATTTGCAATATTAACCCATAAATGTATCTTGTGGTCGAGTCAATCAATCAATCAAAATATCTTTATTTCATATTAGTACATGGTATACAGAAATAGTGTCAACCTTATAATAGAGTCAGTAACATTGTACGTTTATGGATGGGTCAAAATGCTTCCGGAATAAATACAGCCAGGTCATTTTCAGCCTTTATAACTGACGATTCTAAAGCTTTATTGAACTTTTATTGAACATTCATATTCAAAAGGGAGGACAGTTTAAGAAAATCTCTTGACACAACGTATAATTTTGCATCATCAAAATTTGTATAAAATCTGGTCGGAAGAAAAATGCATATTTGTTAGTGATTCCGGAATCAGTATTTACTACAGCAAAGTTATGTTTTTATTTACAAAGTAATAAACTGTGAAAACAATCAGGAAATCAAGCTTGTTCTATGAACAGAAAATTATCATATTTGACATAGTATAAATGTTCTTTGCTTGAGGTCCCTGCTAGGTTATTCTGAACAGTTCTTGACTGATTAAATCTAACATAATTTATCCAGACATTCTAAGATCACAAATTTACATCTTCAATTTTTTTCAATATTACAAGAAATTTTTTGTGCTATTCTTTACTGTAATGGTATTAGTAAATAAGCAAAAAAATAATAATAAACTACAACTTTTATTCAAACTATTATTTTTGGAAAATAACATGTTTTATTTTTAAGAATAAAAATTAGAAAACAAATTAAGTATAAATTATTAGGGAAAAAATAAATTAGCTTCAAGAAATAAGTGTAAGGATTGTCAATTACTTTACTCCTGATAAGGACTAAAGGTTGAAGAAAAACAAGATTGTTGAGAGTAAGAGCGAGTATGTAGGGAAAAGAAATCAATAACTTGCTGTACAAACTCAGTATATATGCCCTGTAGGCTATTCTTTTTTAATTTCGACTCATTTCAATAGAAAACTCTGTAATAAAAAAATCACAGAAAATAATTATTGTTGGATAATTTTTCACCACTTGAGAACTGAGCAAATATTTTTTACCTGTCAAACCTTATCACATGAGAAACACTTGGTTGCTAAGGTAAGTCGGAAGTGGTTGTAAAGTAGAACTAAAGTCCCCAACAGATCGTTTCATTGATTGTATAGGATATTTTGATTGTCATTTCCATTTGTTCAGACTGAAGGAAAGCTCAGGTTTGTGATACATTTATTATTTCAATACTTCTGGTCTGCGTCAATACAGGTTTGTCTGCACATTAATCATTTTTACTAGTCTGTTCGGTGCTATCTTATTTCCAATGTTTTCTCTTTAATTTTAAAATGTTTTTTTTAATTAAAAATATAATTTCAAGCTACGTAATTTTCCTTTGGAAATAGAACAATGTTTAAACTCTGTTATAATCTAAAAAATACATTTTGTATTCTTTACAGATTTACAAATTCTGCCATAATATGATCTTGTTAATTGATTTGATGGAAACTTTGGCTTTGTATAATTTATTAATCATTTTGTCACATGATTGCATAATTTGCTGATCTTGGGCAATATTTACAATACATTTATTGTTAGTCATTATGATGTTAAATAAAACTATTTTTGAATTTTTTGTCAGTATAAATTGAACTATATAGTCTCATATTGTCTGTAAAAAATAATAAAAGTATCTAAAGATAGTTTAAGATTAAAACAAAGTCTGGTAGCTGTCGGATATTTATATGTGCAGTTATGTACTTTTGTTATCAGTTATAAGTTAAATCAAGATGTACATTGGAAATAAGTAGCCGAGCTGGTATCAAATTTGTTGGGAGGCACAATCACAGGCAAGCCTGTTGGACTGCGGTCCCCTGTTGTACAGGCGATTGTGTCCCTTTTGTCGGGGACTCGCTTAGGCGATGTTTCGTCACAGCATTGGCTGTTGGACCCTGGTCCCCTGCGGTCCCCTCCGTTGTTACGCTCTTCTCATCAACCGTTTGTTTATCTTTGCAGATTTCGATTGTCCCATTGACTTTCCAGTATACGCGGTTTTCGTAAGTACACACTTACGTTGAGACTAATTTAGTTTGTGCCCGTTGTGGTGCAATGCTTAGTTGGTGCATGCCAGCTGCCTTGTAGGTCTTGGGTGATTTCGTTGCACTGATCCTGTGTTTTCCAACACTTAAAACATTTAAATATATGTACAATAAGTTTTAACGTTATGTTTTGTTTTTATTTTACCTAAATCAATGTTTCTAAACTGAATGTGCTTAGACCCACTTTGTTACTCTTATCTGTTTTGAAAGATTACTTAAGTCAGCTTTTTATTTTATCTGTTCAGAATTTTATTTTTAGTTACAAATGATGTAATTCTTCTGGTTACATTTTGGTGGGATGCGACTGTCTATTTTGTCCTTATTGATCAATGTTTTAAAAATTATTTTCGGACAGCTGATATTTCTCAGTTATTTTTGTTTTTATAATAACATACTGTGTTAATATGTTTGAGTGTTTATAGTCTATATTTTAAATGTTTTTAATGTTTAGTATGTAAATAGTGACGTTTTTTGAAAGCCTGATGATGAAGCTCAACGCTTTGAAATGTACATAGCACATTTATGAAAGAAGAACTGTTGACGGGAAAAAAGGTAACTTAACCAATATTATTTCTATAATATAACAGTTCTGGAGGCTAATAAAACAAAATGAATAAATTTATAATAACACTTATTGAATAAAGTAATAAATAAATTAAAATAGGATGACTGTCTATTAATAACAAACTGAAAATACATGTGGCAGATTTGAGCTTTAAAAAACAAAAACTAAGGAGAAATTTTGGCCTGTGAAAACAGAAGATTTGTTTGAAAACTCAGCTGCTTATTGTAGTGAGTTCATATCGAAAGATGAATATTCACTACCTTTGTAGCCAAATGTTTTGGATCTTCTTGTCTGCAATTTTTCTCATTATTGATTTATTCATTTAACAATGAAACTAACTTAATAAAATGTGTGATAAATCAGAGCATAAATGTTGTAATGGTTAAGCCATTATCCCTGTTACATTTATAATTAATATTGGCCCTCATAAAGCAGCATATAGGAGGTGAGTGCTGCGAGCAGGAAGCAACTGGATCCAACTACAGTTATTCATCTGTCAGCGCTAAAGAACATCTTTAAACCCATAAGGCAACATACGTTAAATTGTGAATAAATGCACCTAACTATAAGTATCGAAACAATTAAGTAGGGGTGTGCGATGCAGCAAATCTTTTTTATTCAATGCAACGATTTGATTCAAAGAATACTGATTCAATGTGCACATTCAGAGTTCATGGTTTTATTAAGTTTTAGAAGCGTTAAATTAACAATAATACCTTTTGTTATAGGTAGTGTATCTTGCTAGTAAAAAAAAAGATAACTTAAAACATCAATTTATTGATCATATAAATAAGTTAGCTAGTTAATATTTTATGTATGAAGCACAAATATAAAAATAAACTTTATATAAAAGTAAGAAAATCAATAGAAATAATATAAAGATTGTAAGATGAAGGGATTCACAAAAAGCAATAGGCCAAAGCACAATAAATCACAACTATCTTAAAATAGAATTTCAGGCTTAGTAAATTTGTTTAACACCAAGCATTCTTATGTGATTAAGTCAGAAGAGGGACAAATATATGAAAAGCTAGTAATAAAGAAAGAAGATGGCTCTGCATTAAATTCATTACATTCAAATGCCAATCGTTGTACTTTACTGTCGTTGTGGAAGTTAAACAGGTCAAAATTATCAACATTTTATTTGTTACAGTTCAAATAATATATTTCACAGGCAAAAAGAAGAATATATAAAATAATAGAAACCCATTATTGTTATTCACTGTCATTGTTGGGCAGTGATGAAAGTAATTTTCTTCATTTTTTAACTGACGATGAGTAGACTGAAATAAATATTAATGTAAAGTTAGATAAGTAAAACGTACTATATCGCAGAATTTTTTTATAAGAAGCTTCCTTTTGATTTAAATATAACAATCCATTATTGTTTAGCAATATATTAAAATTAATAAAACAGTATCAACATATGCAATAAAACATTTATTGAGTTTGTATTCATTTTAATTTAAAATATTTGTAATAAAAAGGTTGTAAATAGATGTTAATAATGTTGTTTTTGATAATTAACATTTAAATATACTTTTTTTAATGCAAATAATCTTGAGTATTGTATTTAAGAACACAGTGGAATGGACTAAGTAAATCTGAATCGATTAACGTGAGTTGTTAATTTTACTTGCAGTAAAATGTTTGAATTTATAAAAGAAAACAATATAAGAACTTTAAATATTTTGTAAGAATTATGGATTCTAGAGGCCAGGTACCTTATGAGACAGGAAGTGATAACAAAAGTCAGTTAAGAAACACTGTTGTTATCAGCAATATTGGAAAAGTCAATAGAAGAACCTGATTTATTTCACTATTCCTATTAAATATGCAACAATTCGTATTTTTTTTAATCAAATAAGGATCCAAAATAATAGCTGACTAACTAAAATTGATGGACTGTCTGTATGGGAATGTTGTACTGATTTGTGGTACGTTGTATGCACGTTTATTACGATACCCATACACATTGCTATCATCTTCATAACTGTACGAGTTATATCTCCCGGTCGAACTCTTTACAGTAGAGTCTCGCTAATCCAAAAATCTGCTTAATCCAAAACACAAATTGACAACAGATTTTCCAAACATTAAAATACAGTTACTGTAAATACCACTACTTTATATCTAAAATTTACACGAAAATATTATTTCAAGTATTTAACTGTTAATAAACTTTTCAAATATTACTTTGGTTTGAAAAAATCAGTTAAATTTCTTTGCTTTTAAAGAAGAATTCCTATCCCTCGAAACTAAATTACGCCATTATCTCAAAACATGGTAGCCACTGCGGTTGCGTCTGGGTGTTGCTCTACAGAGTGTAGTATGAGATAAACGCAGCCAGAGCGTCTGTATGGGTAACAACAAAACTGAGATACGTACACACACGAGTTCGAACTGTTGATAAGAGACTGACAGCGGAAATTGGGAACACTGCTGTCTGAGTTAACGTGAGAACGCCATAAATATGCACACGACTTCCATCATCTGATTACGTGGCCTTCTGTAGTGGCGAATGCAATGGAATCAAGTAGCGCTGGGGCTGGGATTGATTTCCGCTTGTGACTCCAACTTTGTCTTGAAAAACGGTGTTTGATCTTGCGTCTCAGTTGAATGTATTCTTCTATTAAAGGGTTCATTCTCCTTTTTATAATCATAGGCTATTATTGCATTCAAAACTTAAGTACTCTACTTAATATTAGGCATATTATTTATGTTATGTTTGATCAAAAGAGCGTTTAAGAAAATCCGAAATGGGTTCGGTCCCGATTATTTCGGATTAACGGGACTCCATTGTATTCGTTATTGCGATATAATCAGGTTTGTGTCCACTCGGAACAAAAACAAAGTCGAGTAACAATCATTTTAAAACTATTTTATTGTAAAATATTTTATTTAAAACAAAGCACTAGTTCTAAAAGACGCACCAATAAATATTATTGATTAAAAGGGCATTTTTTCTTAATAATTCATCGTTTTGGCGCATCAGAATAATTCTGAGGCATAGATATTGCTTCTTCATCATAGCACTATCGATGTTCCTTTTTGTTACTTTCGATGCATCACACACCTCTACAAACAATTGGTCTAAGGTGTTGTACTGTGGCTAAGTGCAAAGCCAAGTATCATGAGTTCTACTCCTGCTCAACTGAGTCACTGGTCTGTGGCATAGTCAGAGAGAGGGTCTGGCTTGGATTAAGTTTACAGGATCAGTGAATCTGTCACAGTTGCTGGGTAAAAAACCTATTTTGCAACTTTTTATAAATAGAATGAGGATGAAAAGACATATTGCTACCAACAATTAAATTAATACAAGCGGAAAATGAAAATGTGTATTCATTCAGAGCCATGTGGTCCTTTCTTAAACTTAACCTGGTAAAATTAAATTATGCATACTTATAATAATCAGAGAGTTAATCGGTAAAATTACTTGAGAGACAGACACACAAATATAACACACACAAGAAAAAATACACAAGACGGAAATCAGTACTGATTCACTTATCAGATGAAGTCAGTTCCAACTGTCCCTGGGTAAGTGGCAGTTGTAGAGAGTGTGACCACTGAGCCTTTTAATTGTATAATAGTGAGCCGATGGTAGCAATGGGAAGTGTGGTATAATGCATATCTGATGTTGAGTTTGAGAAGATCGCAATATTTTGCTATCCACTGGTGTGCTAATTTAATCATTTCTGTGCTAGGGACTATTGCCACATTTTTTACTATTTTAGTGTTGTACATAGGAGAAAGGTATGGTTAGGGATCTAAGATTTTGAATTATTAGTAATCATGTGAACGGCCGTAGACGTGATTACATAGTTAACAATCCAGAAAAACATGTCTGCCTATTTTCCTTTCTCTATTTGATGAATACAAGCCATAGATGTGTTCCGCTCATGTTAATAGTCCCGCATAAGAGTGGAATCAGCACGTCAATAGATATCAAAATCCTGTTACCCTAGTTTATTAACATCAGATAGACTTACATACTAACTAAATTCCCTCTCCATTCCCAACTATCAGCAAACGTTTTTACACGTCAACTGTGGACACATCTCTCCACCACTGCCTATTACCCAGCAACATTTTAAACTGAATCATCGCTAATGGCAGTGGTACTGAATATTTGTCTAATGTTGTGTGTGTTTTATTAAAATACGGTTTTCTCACATAAGTTTGTAAACATATACAAATATATGCTATCAGAATCATGTCCTAAGCCGGACGAGCCTCGACCATTTGTCGGAGATAGTCTTCAAAAGTATCATAAACTAGGTTGGCTTTCATTATTTATGATTATGTAAAGAAAGGGATTACAATTCTTGATGTGCCATATCTAAGATTGATTTGATAATTCAGTGTTTGAGCCTTTGTAAACTATGTGAGACAGCTAGGGTTCTATAAATCATTTATGAAGTATTGTAGCAAATCTAATTTTTAAATCAAAGGAAGTAAGTAAGATCTTGACTATCCAACTCCAAGATCTTGGCTTCGTTGTAGTAAATAGGGAGCGATATTTGTCTCAGATAATAAGTGAAAGCATACCATACAAAAAAGTAGTTTTGTCAGTTAAGAAGATTTCTTTAAGTAGTATAGTTGTGTAAATTGTTTTCTCATAGAATATTAGTTGAAGGAAATACTGTATTACCAGTCACTGTCATTCTACAGGAGTATGTTACAGTAGAACGCGTAATATATGCTTGTTTATATAAAATGTATCTACTGCATTACTTTACTGCACAACCTATAAATAAATAAGGATGACGAGTAATTTTTGTTAGACTTTTTTTAAAGATTCCATTGCAAGTTTTATCATACTACCGTTGTTAAGCAGACACTTGCGTTATATTCAGTGAAATGCTCATACTTTGATAAGTAATCGGCATACATGCAATTTAACAAAGTGTAATAACATTGTTTAACTCGCTTTGCTCGTTGGGGGCTTCGCCCCCAAACCCTACTCAAAAAACAAATGTCCCAGATTTGAACACTGCAGGATATCACATGACAGTTTTCTTCTCACATTTTCTCTATTTTGACTTGTTGCTCCCAAACAACAGATATTATCTCAGTCAAATGCAAATACGTTCTAAAAACCTTAACTTTATTTTGTTTATTCAATGAAGAATTTGTGATTAACACAATCAGAAGCTTAAAAAAACCAAACGGGGCAAGAATTGTACGCTGTCTATAACCCATAGCATGTCTTAACATAATCTGTCACATATAGTATGTATCATCTGAATGCATTTTTAGTACGGCACCGTGTACTGTGACGAAACCATAGTGATTTTTTTTTTTATCTGTCTAATAATTAACAATCTTAATTGTAAAATTGTTTCAGCTAATATAATCAACAAACTTATCACAAATTCATTTCCATAGACTACGGCAAAAAACTTGATATACTTTAAAAACCAAACTTAAAAAACAGAATGTGACAGTGACATGTCAAACCTCAAATTAGAACAAATTATAAATACATTTAAATTTGTATTCAATAAAACAGGAAATTTACTTAAAGTGCTCAGACTGTAATAGCGTTTATACAGGACAAACTAGTCGAGGATTATTAACACGTGATAGGGAACACCTACCAAAAATACAATAAATAACAATTTGCTGAGCACCTAGCCTCTAACAATCATGAAGTTGGTAGTATAGGGTAACTTATACATTTTACATCATTGTCACAACGGCTCAATGATGGACACACTAGAAGTTTTTGAAACATATAAAATATTCAAAACATCTCCAGTAGAAGTCCTGAACGAAAAATTAAAATTAATGTCTACTATATTATTTGATCATATTGGACGACCTACTTAAAAAAGAAGCAGCTGGCATGGCAGCAATCATCAAGGCCAAGTATGAATTACACTACAGATAAAAACCTAGTGTTCACTCATAGTTTGTTTCTAATATAATATTCAATTGTTTTGTTCTTATAAACTTATGGTTAGCTCATGTATTGTACAATATCAAGATCTTGAAAGTGTACCAAAACTAGAGTAGATCAAATGAAACTACATGAATTGATGACAATGTAATTTTTTCTGTTAAAATTGCTCAATTCTTGTGGCTAAAAATTAATAAACTATTATACATTCATACATGTGTGTTAAGCAGATTATGAAAACATAAGGTCATACAAAACTGTCATCAATGACTTCATTTTGAGTCAAATGAAAACCAATTAAGTATGCATTCTATGAGACTCCACAAAATTATTATATTTACTGGAAAAGGTACTTCCTCTTTTTTTCACGTGAAATGTGAAGTAGTAACTATGAATAATATGAGGGTGTGCTCAGCAAACACTCTTATTGAAGTACTTCTTCCCAGTTTATGACGGCCATCCTCAAGAAACGAAACATCAATATATATTTGGCTTCAAAAGAAGATATATTTTCATGAAGAATATGTCATGAGTTTTCTTTTTATCAGCTTGTGCTTGTATTTAGTAAAAAATAATTTATTAGCAATGAGCTCCACTTTAAGACAAATTTTGAAAGTGGTCAGTTGATGGCCCTGTGGTTCATGGTAATTCATAATGGAGAAGAGAAGCTATCGTGGTATAATGCTTACTTACAAGTGGTCATATTCAACAAAAGTAATTGTACATGAAGAAGATGAATTAACTATCAATTGCTGTAGACATGAAGATATGGAAAGAATCTATGATTTTATGTTTGTGTTGATTTTACTAATTTTTGACCATAAGAAAAGATAATTAATCGAACAAAACAATTCTTAGGAATGAAAATAAGGTTTGAATACCATATAGTGGATACACAATCAGAAATGTTTAAGACTAAATAATTTATTGTTTTAGTTGTTATTTTACATTTACACACCATGCATTTTAATCTGGGGGTTGAGCCTCCTTGTTTGTGGTTTCTTCTGTCTTCGTATAAACAAAAAGAGCCTCAGAGTAAAGAAGTATAGAAGCTCTACGAAGGTGATGACACTACAACCAAGGAAAAAGGCCGCTGTTCCTCCAAAAGACACTGTAACATGTGATATTTCTGTCTGAGAATACATTCCTAAATGTTCTAAAGGACAGTAAGACAAGAATTGATCTTTTCAATAGATAGAAAACCAGCAACTTTGCTTATTTATTTCTGGTGCTAATGCCAATTTCCTCGGAACTGGTTGACTGTCTGAGAAGATGTCCCAGTCAGTTGTACTTCACCTACCATAAGAAGTAACTCGGGTAATTTATGTCTAGTGAATTATCTTCCATAATAAATTGATCTGGATTTAATCAGATTTTGGTGAGTTCTGAAATACATGCTAACTTCAGGTATGAAGTAAACTTTAAAAAAATCATGAAACAATTATTAAATAAAAAATTATTGTAGATATATTTCTTTTTAACATCTAAAATCATTTTCAAAACATTTCTAATCTCGTTACAACCCCATTGATTAATTTTACCTGTTGACAAATGAATTTATCAAAGGCTCACAAATATCATACATTTTTCCCTCTTATTTCTTTGGTTATCTCTCCCGTTTATATATTGTACTGAAAACTTGAAATTCAGCAAGAGATGATGTGATATACCTATTAATCTGGTATATTCAGTCAATAAAAAAATGTTTCAAATAAAAAGAATTGTTTTTAATTACCTAGAAGATCCTCAAAGCCAAAGATAATGTCTCTGCGAACTCTTGTCTTGCTGTAAACTTCAATGGCCCAACGATATCTAATATTGCATGGCACTGGATACAACCTTAAACATTACAGATGAGATCAGCAACAAAAATGTAAGCATAATAGCATTTATGTTTTGTACTAAAAGGTAATAGATTTTTACTAATCCAAGTTATTACATGAGATTAAATTAATTTAGATCATACTCGTAGATGATGACTCACCAATCTCTTAGAAGATCCTTGTCCACGTAGTACTCTATGTTCTGACAAGTGGGGGTGCAGGGACAGGGGTACTTGGTGCCATCAGCGTAGGTCAGAGTGGTTATAAGTTCACTGTAGTAAGCGAGGCAGGCAAGGCCCTGAACTGTGCAAACTGGAATGTCCTCTATAACACATTTATTCTATTAATGAAATTTTCTAGTCAATTTTTACTGGTCATTAATTTAAGATTGTTACTCGAGATATTAAATATTTCACAAGGTACAACCGGTTGTCTTTCGTGGCATAAAAATTAATAAAAAGGTAAGATAAATATGATTTATATATATATTTTAAATGTGTAATGAGATTTTATTGGATCATATTTATAAATGGTGATATTTGCCATTACCTTCAAAGTCAATTAATTATATGTATTAAAGGCAAAGCTCTCAATGACTTATCACTAATTCTCCAACTTCCCATGTAGATACAGTGCATTAACGTATTTTCATCTTGATAAAGTACTCCTAAGAGGTAGAAACTGCCCCTAAAAGATTTTTCCATAAGGATAACATTGTGTTGATTCTAGTAACAAAAATAAATGCTATGATTAAGTTTGAAATAGGCTGAGTAATGTTTTATACTGTGGTAATACCACTGGGTATTTATACTCATAAATAGGTAGCAGGACAAGTAGTGTGAGTAAGATACTTTAAATAAATTTAATGTTGTGATTTTACGTTAGACAATTAATCTACTATTATTTGTATTCAAAAGTCACATGCCGAGGTTGGCGTGAAGGGGTCTCGACTAGTTTATAACATAATAGAAGAGATGAGACATCAGCAACTTGCCTAGAAAGACAAGTCCGCTAACACCTTGCAGTAGTAAACTTGTCTTCTCAGGTAAGTTTGCTAATGATATTTCTAATATACTAAATTTTGGCGCAGCGCCCTTTACCTAGCCTAACATTATTTATGCTATAACATTTTGTAGTACTAAAATTTAAAAACTTATTTGTATGTTGCATGAAATAAAGTTAAATTTCTTTATTTCCAAAAATATGATGTACAACAATCAATTGACTAAATATACTTAGAAAATAATAATAAACAAAACTTAATGCTATATTGTAAGGAATTCGGCTTACATGAGCAAAAAGCTTGTAATTAGGTTCCGTTTGTGCTAGAGCCAAAAATAACTTAAATGTATTAAGTGGGGATCCTTACCTTGATTTTAGAGACAATTAAAAACACATTTTCAAAAATGGGCGTAAACTGTGGTTTTTCTTATTGAACACCCTATATTTTATGATTGTTTTAGATAGAAATAGTAATTTTAAGACTTATACTCCTGGCAGTTTTTCGATTTTTTTGCTTAAAAACGTAGATATGAGAGCTGAAAATGTTCAGATTCCTTATGGAGTTTATCATTGATATAACAACTTTCCATTGTATATCATCTCTCTTAAACACCCTTTTCAAGGTAATATATGTAGTTTTTATATACAAAATAACATCAGAGAGTTTGTCAAATACTCACTCTGGGGCATATAAAAGTAGGGAGCACACCCGCACTTGGAATGAGCGTAGCGCTTGCGACAACTCATGCGACAGAGGTTGAAGCTATACACAGGAGTCCCCATGTTTTTGAGTGGCTCTGAAGTGAATCGACAGTGGCGCTGGTTGGGATGGAGTTTCTGCAAGTCACGTGACGTTATTGTCTCCAGGAAGAAGAAGGATGTGTCCCTCTCCCGGCTGGGCCACACCAGGAAGAAGGTGGAGGACAAGTCTGGCAGCTCATTAGGGCTGTGAATGTAGTACTGTCAACAGATAGTGACTAGCAATGTAGTAGAAATATTCATCAGTTACATTAGTTGCTCACTCAGCAAGTGAAATATCAAGTGAGCACAACAGGAGCTTCATACATATTAGAAGTAATTAACTTACCATGAGTTGAAAATATTACAAATTGATACAAAACTGTTTTACACCTATCAAAAAAACTTTTACACCTACCTTTTAAATGTCAACATTATAGAAAAATTGTTCAGTATATTCTTCTGATATGTATCAAAAATAAAATCTGATAAATATTGTTTTTGTCAGATTGGCGCTCTCTAGTCTCCTCTATAGAGATTGAATTATTCATAAATCAGTTGGTTGTTTTCGTCAGAATTAAGCTTGCCATACGTCCCGGTTTTACAAGCATGTCCCACTCAGTATGTATTTTGTTATAACTTATAATTACCTCTTTTATAAGTGAATTTGATAAATTAAATGACATTTACAGAAAGTACAAATCATTTTACACCAAGTCTATTTGACTTGTACCTAAACCTCCTTACCATTTTTGTACAGTGGCGTCCCACTTGGCTGGTGAAAATTTATGGCTACCCTAGTCGGAAGCCTTGCTAGTCTAGCGGTTAGTATGTCGGCTTCATATGCAGAGGGTCACGGGTTCAATCCCGGGAGGTATACTTAAAATTTGCATGATGGATTTGGAACATTGTCCCTTACTAACCTTAGTACTGACAGTTAGAAAATCCTCTGGCATCAGTAGACTAAGAAGAAAAATGACTAAGCAATGCATCACTACAAAAATTAGTTGTCTTACAGTTTTATAATTGTTTTCAAAGACATCTTGATCAACTACAAGATATTCTTGTTGATATATCACTGTACACAGTCTGGAACCATGTAATTAAAGAGTCAGTTATTGAAAGAAACATCTTAATTTACTATTATTGACTAACTAAATAATAATACTTCCTTTGTCATTTACTTATTTTCTAGAGTATTGAAAACTTATTTTTCTTCATTAGTTAGGATTTACAAAAAAAGTGTTTGAATAATTGTTCATTTTTAAATCAAAAAATTTCCTCATTCTGCAGTTCATGATTTCCTCAAACATGTCAAGCAAATTCCTTTGGATGGCAGAGTTTCATGAAAGCAAACAAAACTACACCATATTAAACTATACAGACTACAATTTAACTTCAACAAAAACCTGTTAACAAACATTATTTCAAGTCCACAATACAATGTATGAAAGTCAAGTTCTAAACAAATTTAAATTGCTCACATTAATCCCATGGATAAAAATCAGAACTCTCCAAGTTGGGGTCGATTTACACTTAGCAAATTAACGTGAGGATTTTTTTTGTCAAACCCTATTATTAACAGCGGAATCCTTACGCAGAGATAGGAAGTTAGGAAAGTTTAAACTTAATATCTTTAGAACTCTCACAAAAAAGCAACACTTTCCAGATGAAAAGTAAATCTAAAGTAACAAAATTAAAAGAGTTTCTTCAAAACTGTTATCGATATTATTTTTTTGAGGCATAGCACAACTTTGCTTCATACTTTTGTTACAAATCAGACAAAAGAATATGATATCAAAATTAATTAATTTCTGTACTCACCCGTAAAACCCCCGGTAGGTCTTCAATTCGGGCATAGCATAAGGAGTTGAGGAAATTGCAAGTTGGTGGTTTGAAGCCATTAGTTAGTGTTTTCTTAGCATGTTTTCTGAAACACCACATAAGTTGCTCTTTAAATCTACTTTGCCTGGCTTTCAATTGAATGTTAGATATCCAAAATATGTTATTTCAATAGCATTAACCTTACCTTAGGGTAATATAGTCAGAAAGAACTCCACTGTAAGTGTGGCAGATGCCCATCTCTGTCACTGTCTCTTGAAACTTTAAGTCTTTGAACTTTGGGTTGAAAATGTATGCATTGTATGTCAAGTTCACTTGCACCTGCCAACAACAAAATGTTTACAGTAAGTCAATATTTCATAGCTTTATACCTCAAAATGAAGTACATTACTTTAGATATTTTTAATGTATATTTCATAGATTACTTAATTATATTGTAATTATGTCCATAATTACTGCTTTATGGATGACAATCATTTGTTAAGTGACATAGAAACAAATTTGTTCAATCTGCAAGTTTCAACACTGGCCTTTTCTGAGGAATACTTAGAATATTTAGCCCAGAATATAGAATTCCTTTAAAAACCAATAATTATACCAAGTATGTAAACATTAAAATGTAGATATTTCAAGTACATGAAAGACTGCTGATGACGAGTTTCAATTTATTCAAGTTGAAACCAACACCAAGATCTTTTCAATTTGAATGAAAAATATTAAAAGTAACAAATTTAACCAGTATACATACGCAAACACTTAAAATATACTGTACAGATCATAAGCTAATATAAAGTAATAAAATTAGTTCAAATTTTACGACATTATAAAACTAAGAACAGGCAAAACAAATACATATCTTTGTTAATGCTGATTTCTATTTGGAAATTAAAACTCATTGTGCCTAAAAGATAAATCTGGAAAATATAGCTAGAAAGAAAAACAGTTTTTAAAAATATTTTAACAAATAATTTCTACATATAGCTGATATCTGTAAATACTAACTTAACATCACCATAATTGAGTTTTTAAATCTACTTGCAATTTTTTAACAAATTGCAAAATTTTAAATCTACTTGCAAAATTTTAAATTTTGTTGATTTTTAACAAATATTTCTTTTGTTCGTATTTTTTACCCTTTCTTTCCTGCTGGATTTAGATCTGAAGACATCACTACTAAAACAACTCAATATTAGAGAAACATTTCATTCTATTTATTACCTTTGAAGCCAGTGCTGCCATATCAATTGTGTGAAGATCCATATCATTCTTAAATTCTTCAAAATCTTGTAGATTGTCATAAGTGAGGTTAGCTACACTTTGGACAAATCTCATGTAGTAATTGAATTTTTTCTCAGACGGCCGCACTCCCCAGAGTCTACAACATTTTATTGCTATAACTTATATGGCACTGATTGATTACCAGCTTACATAGGGTGAAGAAACTATACCCTTAAGACCTATGTATTTTATAACAGAGAAGGAAGAAAGAGAGGTTGTTTTCTTACGGCCACAGTGAATACCTTAGTGGCAGTTAGAGTTTAGCCCATTAGGCAGTTCTGGTATATCAAAATTTGAGTTGATGCAGAGGGGATAGAAGTATTTTCAAAGGGCCAGATTTATCTTGTCCTGTCCACTAGAGCCAGCTGTTGATATTTTAAGTGAAATGGGAGATGGAGAGAATGAAAAAGGGGATAAGAGAGGGAGGGACTCAAACTATCTTCCTCTGACCTATTAAATACCTATCAAATTTTGTAAATTTTTCCCAGCATATTTGTTTTTCATTTTGTATTATATGTTTCACATTTAGTTTCAAATTCCTGTTTACTCTTTCCTTTTCTTCTATTAGTTGTTCATTCCTTTGGTTTCCTGACTTGTTTCTCCCAGTCAAATTCTTAGCTTTATTTTTCTTTTATTGTATTTTTTATGGTTTCATTCCACCATGCTGTCTTCTTTTTCTCTTACTTTTGTACTTGTTTTGGCACAAAATGTTACAGCTTCACTAACTAGGCATTCTTTGAATTTATTCCAATATTCTTCCACTTCCTTATTATCACTAATTGGTAACTTTGACTGTACACTGTTTTGGTGTTTTTCTTGATTTTCACTTTCCACAAGTTTTCAAACTTTGATTCTGTCTCTCCTACATGACAGTTTTTAATAGTTTTTACCAAGAAACCAAAGTAAGTATGAGTATTGTGTTGATCACTTTTGATACTCTTACTTGGTAATAACTTTGACATCAGTAAATGCTTTTCCAGCTTTCATATCTGTCAGTATATAGTCTATAGCTGTTTTATAGGCACCAACCCAACTGTAGCGTGTTATTTCGTAACTTTCTTCTTTACCAAGTATTGTCTATTCTCAAGTTATTTCTGGTACAATATCTATCAGGTGTTTACCTTCTGTATTTCTATTTCCATATCCATGTAGCCCAATGAAATTCAAGCACCCTTTCTATTCTAACCAACTTTTGCATTCATATCTTCTATTGCTATGGTATTTTCTTCTGTGGTTTGATCTTCAAGGTATTGAATAAGTTTATCTTTTTCTTCTTGTTCACATCCTGTGTGTGGTTCGTAAGCTTGTATGATAGTGATATTTGGACTTTGATTTCTTATCACTAATTTGATATTTCTGTCATTTATAAATTTGATGTGTGATACTGCAGCCACTGCATTACTTACAATAAAACTTGCTCCATTTCTTGCTTCATTTTCATTTTCGCTCCAACATAATTTGTTATCTTTTCTTAATGTTTTTAACCTGTTTTCTTCCATTTTGTCCCAATAAGACCTAACACATCCAACTTGCGTCTTTCCATTAAATAAACAAGTTCTTCACATTTGTTTGTCAGTGTCAAGATATTTATTCTTCTAAATTTTATATTTGTTTTGTCTTTTCTGGATTCCTTCTTTACACATCGATATCTGTGGCATTGTCATGTAAATATCTTTCCTAAAGTAAATTATAAAGATCCAACTTTGGTTAAAACCATACACGCATCTTCACTTAGTGTAAATTTTCGGATCATAGACTGCATCTGGTTTTTTGGGCTGATTTCTGTTTTTACTTTGATTTGGTAATAGACTCACTTAACCATAAATAATAGAACAAATGTGTATTTCTATATATCTCTTAGTATTTCACATAAAAAAAAAAAAAATAAATAAAACTGCAGGAAATATATTTATAACGCATGATAAAATATTTCATATTTTAAATAAAAGGAACTGATTTGTTTTTTACTACAGTATATTTCTATAATCTATATACTCACTAACCGCTGTATAACTGCTTTAGCAGTGGTCTTGTTGAGTCTGTCTAGCAGGCATAGAGTTGTGGCAGGAAAGGGCACTTGCCACACTCTGTAGTTCTTCTCCAATGACAGCACAGTAGGGTTGGCCGAGTAGCGTTGCCAGTTGTCTGCTATGAGGCCTATAGAGGTCACAACTGCCAGTAAGGTCACTACCAACCAGAGATAGCTGCACCAAACATACATCATTACTATCAGTACATAGAGTTGTGGTAGTGAAGGGCTACACTCCGTAGCTCTTCTCTAGTCACAGTTGGGTTGGCCAAATAGCATTGTCTGATATGAGCCTATAAAATTTATAATGCACTGCACAAAAAAAGAAAATTTAGTAAAAAAACAGCAAACGTATGATTATTGTTAAGCCACTTAAATTGTGACCTACTGAAAGCATTGGTGCAACAGAGATGCACTGTGTGGTGGAAGTGAGACAGAAAACACATCTTCCTCGTTGTTAATACCACTGTACGTGTATGGGTTAGGTGAGTTCGAGATAGACCTGGTTGGAATCTTGGTCTTGACTGGAACTTTTTGTCAATAAATGCACCTTGCACTGTACTTGTTCTCTCCCATACTTCCAAGAGGTAAATAATTGGATGTCAAACATTGGACTCCATTCAAATGTTGTCATGGAAACTAGAGTAGACGGTAGGCCAAGAGCTGGTTGCGTAGTATTAAGCCCCACAAATTAGGTTATAAGTAGCAGTTACCCTAGATTAGTTTTATCAACACTAACAAAACAAGCTTAAAACGGTCAATTTAAATAATTATTTTGTATTCAAATACTAATTAAAAATACAATAACAGAATGAATAATCATGTAAACAATAAAATAAATTTGTTCAGTAACACAGTTATTTTTTACCACAGAACACTGCTGCGGAAGTTGACAACAGATAGAATCTTGAAGCCAAATGTTAGTAATGCCTCTGTTGGATGAAACGTTTTCCCTCCACTGCTTAAACCCTATATACACAAAATATTATACGCAGGTCGGGATATGTCTGGTATAACTGTAATATATTTAAGAAAGCTCTTGGAGGATTTTAAATTTATTTTGAAGATGAAGGTGCCTATTGATAAGACCAGAGATAAACCAGAGGATTTATAAAGATTTTCAGCTCATTCTGTAAGTGTGCCCTGATTTTTTTTTTAATTTGGAAATTTGTTCTATAACCTACGATTTTCATATAACATTGAAAATATGTGAGTTAGCGTTAAATTAATACATAAGGTGCCTTATGTGAACATAACTAAGATGTTTTATCCAACTAAAAATGTTAGCTCCAAAAATATGTGATTTTTTATTTTCCTTTATTACATAAAAAATACACATCAGACATCAACAACAAAAATTTTTGAAAACCGTTATTTTATTTACCTGAATCTATTAAATAAGTTCTTATGTGAAGAGAAATGTCAAGAGAGCTTAGCGGTGATGACAGACAGTTTTTCATCATTATTATTATGATGATAATTTAAAATAATTACTGTAATTTCTCTTCCGAGTAATTAATTCCTTTACATTTATAATTTGTTATCTTTAGAAACTGAACAAATATTGTATGTTACCATTTATGTGTTAATATAAAAAATCAAGTGATTTATTGTCATTTACAAGGAATAGACATAGTCAAATATAATTATTGATACACATATATATATATATATATGTGTGTGTGTGTGGAGTATTACATTTTTCACATTATTACTAATAACAAAACTTATTAATAAATAAATCCAGAACTTAATACTAATAGCAACTTCTAAGTTGTATTTTTAATCTATTAAAAGTTACAAATCTGGCATTTAATGGTAGTTTATTAAAAAAAACATGGAATTAATATTATGGCTATTACTACTTTTACTTAACCTATGCAAAGGAATATCAAGTTTCAATTTACCCCTAGTATCATGACAATGAATATCGGTTCTAAAATTGAATTCATATAAATTAGATTTAGTATACAATAGGACATAATAAATATAAAAGGAAACTATTGTCATAATTTTACTGTTTTGTATACAACCTCTAAGGGGCCATCTCTAAATTACGTAATGCTTAAACGGCCTTTTCAGACCTCCATACTAATGGTAATTCTAACCCTCCTCAAAAATTACGTAAATCTGTCCGCAACCCGCTTTTAGTTATTTTCATCCACTTTAATGCATATTTAGATTTATGATAAATTCATTGTTTGGACTGTTCCATTTCTTTTCTAATAGTGGGAGAATATATTACCAACTGTTTAAAGACATCTTGTAATTTTGGGAAAAACGACCAATTATCTGAATGAATCTAATCAAATGGTTGAGGCTTAATAGTTACGCTGTGTAGAGCCCCCCCCCCCACCCTCCCCCGTAATGGTTCATAACGCTACTAAAAACCCTCCCTCCCTTCAGGCGTTTCGTAACTGGCATTTCCATTCTTTCTTAGCATTTATATAAATAATAAAAATACAAAGTTAATGAATATAACGGATGAATAAAAAAATCAGCCCTCATATACTAGTAATAATATTTACATCACAAATAGATTTTCAACCTCCTTAGTACAGTACCAAAAGCTTGTAAATATAGAAAGTAAAAGAGTAGTACATGAGAAAAAATATATAAGCATTAAAAATATTATAATAATTAAAAAATATTCAAACCGTGAATTTATCCAGGAACAAGGATCTATTTTCTATCAGTAAAAAACGTTGTCCATTCTATTTTTTTTTTTAATATCGCTTCTGTACTCTAAATGACAATTTTATATTTTTAAAAAATGAAAAAAATTCTAGGCTTAAGGTGGGTTTTGGACAGTGTACTTCAAATTTACTTGCTACACTAACTCTGTATACTATCTAGACATTTGAGGCATGTCGCTGATTTACGTGTTCAAACATGAATTTAGTATGATGTATTTACTTTAATTAGTTTCTCTTTGAATGTCCAAGACCTCTGTTACTCACATTTCAGCCCAATGTCTGTTATCAATGGTTAAATGAGCGACACCATGAAGAGAGGTGATGTTGGCCACCTCCCGTAGGTAAGCCCCGAGCCGCGACATGTGATCATGGAACTTCATCGTGTTTCTGTGACTGAACCATCAGATAAAATCAATCACTGGCTTTTAGAGTAAATGGTGTTTACTCATTCTCCCTTATCAGATCAACCAAATGCCCTGCCAACCCCCCCCAATCAGTATCGTTTGTTGGTTTAAGTGCACTATTGATATTGAAACACCACTTTCAATAAAATTATATGCTTCAAATTGCTTTTACAAAAGTTTAAAATTACAAATCATGAGTTGGGTTAAATTTTTATATTCATCATAATGTGGTCTCTTCAGAGGTGTAATTTGATGAAATGAACTAAAATATAGCCATCATCAGTAAGGTTGGCATGTGACACGTGCAGGGGGTGTCCCCTAGTATAACATAAATATATAATATTCTTGCATTGCACATTTATAAAATACAGCAGTACTAATAACTAAAAAAAATACCAATTACAAAAATTGTTACTGTCCACTTGGTTTTTATGAAAAAGGAAAAAAATATTCTTTAAAAAATGCACATAAATAAAACTTTTTTTAACAAGTGTTTTTTGTACACTATTTATTTAATTTATATTTAATTTATTTATATTTGATTTTTAAAATCTACCTTTTACGATCAACCTCAAAAATATCCACATTTTTCTTTCATTTTATAGTCTCTTGAACCCATATATTCAAATGCATATATATACAATGATTACATACAGTATTCTCACACTTTCTTGTGGACTTGATTCCAGTTTTGATGGATGGCTAAAACTACCCCGAATTTTTTTATAGATCATACAATAAGGATACGTTGGGAAGATGATTAAAATTGTTGGATCAGATATATTTTAAGATTTAAAAATTAAATACTGAATGCGATTATAAGAAAATGTTCATGCTACAATTATGTCTATATATTTGTTTATGATAAAATGTATAAACATATAAAAAGATAATGCTGTTTTAAACTCTTTTCGATGTTCATGAATAGGACAATTTAAGTGTAATTTAAAATTCCTTTTGATGTGCAGTTACAGGAAAGATAATGCTTATAATAACGCTTTGATATATTTAAATATGCAGTTATAGGAAGAAGTTCATGCAACTGAAGATGCTTTTCGATACCTAATGCATCATTTGTTTTGAATATTAGTTTGTTAGTTTTCCAAGAGGAAAGGAGAGCTCTGAGGCCATTCCTAGATTGCACTTCAAACTTGGGTTTATTGTACTACCCACGGTGGGGGACTCGTGGCGCTGGCATGGTAGTCGAAAGTTTATAATTTCAAATAGACTCTAAATTATTAACATTTCGAAAGTTTACCATCATTAATTGAATTCAGTGTGGAACCTTTTAATTCAGCCCATTTTTAAGCACGCTACTGTAAAATCGTAGAAAATATTTAAATACTAAAAGGGAAATTAAATATTTAGGGGTAATATTGGATGTTGGATGACAATTTGAAATATAGTAATATAGGAAAATTGTCAAATAAAATAAGCTGTTGAATATTTCTTATAAAAAGAATTTCTTATGAAATTCTCAAATTACAAAATATTATTATACTACTCTGCCTAAGTTTATCCCCACCTTTCATATGCCATTTTAATTTTGGGTAATGGATCTAAAAGAAAATTAGAATTTTTTTTATTAAAGACCAAATGAATGAAAATATAGGCCTCATTTATCTAAACAAACAAAGTGCACTACAGTTATTTTGAACAAGAACTAAACAATTAGGGTAAGATGATAACATATTAAGCAGGAGGTAAACTGAATACAAAAAACTGAAATAGAATTATTTTTAATACCAAAATAATCACATTGTGACAGTTCCATGTATAGAACATTTCTTTATAATATAACATCCAGTGGCGAGGGTAAACAGAATACCACCCCCCCCCCCACAGCATAGTAAAATGTTGGCCAATTTTATATGCTAAAATCAAACTGGTATGACAGGGACATGAATTTGGATTTGGCTGCTGGTACCCCTAATGGGTTGTGCATTTGAACAAGCCCTTATAGTGCTTACTCCACGTCTCTCTAACCCGTTGTCACTGGTGCCTTACCAGTGTATTTATTATTTTATTTTTTTAACATAAGAATTTGATTTAAATTTGCTAAAAGTAATATTTGTAGTTACTTAAATGTTTTAAGAAAATACTAAAACAGTTTTTTTTACTATATTTATATGAATTTATATCTAATTTAATTCAACATAAAACACTTATAATATATTTTCTACTTTTATATTTTTTATTGCAAATGGGTTGATATAATAATATTAATTGATTCCTTCTATATTGAGCAATCCAACAACATGATACCCAAACAGTTAGTGAGAGATAATACAAACTTGATTGTTTTAATAGGACGAAACAAATCTCATTCATGACATGTTTGACACATACATATTGCGTACACTGATCACATAAATACAGTTGTCTTTTTAAATTTAAAGAAGTCTTTGCTTTTACGTAGATAAATACTGCTAACTTTAATTTAAAAGCTTAGTTAGTGTTAGGCCACTAAATAGTAAAAAAATTTACATTTCGTTTATGAAATCTGAATATAAACTAAAGATGCATATAAGTTCTAATTTATGTACAAATTATTAATCAGATAGAAAATAGTTTTGTAGATATTAATGAAGTGGAAATTAAACAAGTTTAACACCGAATACTGGAGGCATAAACAAACAGTTTTACAAACACCTACGGCTGTACTGTTAATGATGTTCTCACGTGATCATGTATATAATCGTAACTTTTGGGAAGTGTTCATTTGTGTCAAACATATTTGAATCTTTAATTCAAAAAAAGATATCAGAGCACTTTGAAAATTGTAGTATGTTAACTGATAAACAGTATGGTTATAGGCCTAACAGGAGTACATGTAATGCAGTAGTTAAGCTAGTTCATAATGTGGTTAATGATCTAGAACAAGGTAATAATGTAATGTTTAGGTCTTTCGATACATCTAAAGCGTTTGATACTGTACAACATGTATTTTAAGTAAAAAACTCTTTTTAGGGATTTAATCCTTAGTCTGTTGAGCTTATACTTTCCTATTTAACAAATAGAACTCAATTTTGTTTAAAGATAAGTCTTTTTCTAAAGGTAGGAGAGTTGAATATGGTGTGCTCCAAGGCTCAATTCTTGGGCCAATTCTAATATATATATATACTAGCTGTACCCGCCCGCTTCGCCGATCATAATATTGAGTTTTGATTGTATCATTGAAATGTGCAGCAACCTTTCAGTTTACACTGTATCCAATTTACAACAGCTGATGTTTTGTGTAGTTTACTACTGTACTAAATTATTTTTAATTTTGAAAATTTTGCCTACCACAATTTTATTATATTTGTTTTTATTTAACAGCTGATAATCAAATAAATCAATCAGTTAATATAGCTTCACAAGAAATCAAAACATAAAAATATAAACAGTTTTAAAAATTAACACATGGTTTAATTTAATTTTGACATATTTAAAACCCACAGCTGATATTCTTTTTATATTTGACTTATTATACCTTCATGCATCCTGCTATTTGATTAACATTGAAACTTTAGAAGTCCAAGGGACGGAGCCCTGAGGGATTAAAGAAACGGGAATAGGACAGAAACCTTCCCTGGGGTATATAGAACAACTTCCCCAAGTTTCATGGCAATCGGCTGGACGGTTTGGTAGCGCATAAAGGACAGACAAACATACATTGGATTTTATAGATATATATATATATATATATACGAGGTCTGTAAATTAAGTAATGAGACTGGCAATGTTGCGTTTGATCTGGCAACACTGGAAGCGCGGGGCTTGGTGGGGCGGCAGAGGAACATGTTATCCACCTTCAGTACGAGTTTGATCTCGCTCGAGTCATTTGGTTGTGCGTAGCGATTGTTTTTGTGAAACAGTTTTTTCTGCTGTGTTCTAAAAATGAATGCCATCAATTTCGAGCAACGGTGTGCTATCAGGTTTTGCTTCAGACTAGGGCACAGTGCAACGGAAACTCTTCTTAAACTTCAGCAGGCCTACGGAGATAGTGTTTTGTCAAGAGCCCAGGTTTTTCGTTGGTTTAAGGCATTTTCAGAAGGAAGAGAGTCGATTGAAGATGAACCACGAAGCGGAAGGCCTTCATCTTCAAGAACCGATGAAAATGTCGACAGAATCCAGGATCTTGTGCGTTCAGATCGTCGGTTGACAGTCAGAATGATCGGGGAAGAGTTAAATCTGAGTCACACCACCATTCATCAAATTTTGACAAATGAATTGGGGATGAGGAAAATCTGCACAAAAATGGTTCCAAAAAACCTTTCGCAAGACCAAAAGAACATCAGGAAGGAAAGGTGCCTTGACTTTTTGGATTCAATTGAAAATGACCCCCATTTTCTGGAACGTGTCATTACTGGTGACGAGTCTTGGGTGTTTGAGTACGACCCAGAAACCAAGCGCCAGAGCATGGAGTGGCACACTTCAACCTCTCCGAGGCCAAAGAAGGCAAGGATGGCGAAGTCAGAGATCAAATCCATGCTGATTTGTTTTTTTGATATCCTTGGAATCGTCCACAAAGAGTTTCTACCCCAAGGTCAAACGGTCAATCGACTCTTTTACCGAGAGGTTCTTGAAAGACTTTGAAAAAGGGTCATTCGTGTGAGACCAAACATCAAGAACAACTGGGTGTTGCATCACGATAATGCTCCTTGTCACACAGCAATTTCAATAAACGAGTATTTAGCCAGTAAAAACATTCCTGTGGCTCCTCAGCCTCCTTATTCGCCTGACTTGAGTCCTTGTGACTTTTTTCTCTTCCCAAAGTTGAAAAATCACCTCAAGGGAAATCATTTTGGGACAGTCGAAAACATTCAAACGGCTGTAACCGACCAGCTGAAGGTTATTCCAGTATCGGAGTTCTAGCACTGCTATGAGGAGTGGAAGAAACGTCTCCAGCGCTGTGTGGCCTCAGAAGGAAGTTATTTTGAAGGTGACAATATAGAATTGAAATTCTTTTTGAATAAAAAATTTTAAAACAATCAGTCTCATTACTTAATTTACAGACCTCGTGTATATATATATATATATTAATGACTTATCAATTAGCTTAGAGAGTGTAATAAATAATTTCAATAAAAACCAAAATAATTTAAAAATTTTTCATCAAAATATCAGGGACTTAAACTCCCGTAAAGAATCACTATAAATAAATTTGTCCGAATTAGATCCTCAAATAGTTGTACTAACAGAACACAATATGTCATCAATTGAACTTGAAAGATTCAATTTAGAAAATTACAACTTAATTTCATATTATTCTCGTACTACAACTTCTGGAGGAGGTGTAGTGTTCTGTCAAAGGCGGGTTTGAAGGGGAGGCATGTGGTTTACCCTGCCATACTAGAATTATGTGAAGACAAACTATTTGAATGTTGTACCACTAAATTTAAAGCAGGAAAGTTTAGTTTCATATTGGCAGGAGTATATAGGACACCTCAATTTAAAAATCAAGATTTTTAGAGAGATTAAATTTTCTCATAGAATTTCTTATAGGGAAAGACAAATATTTAATCATTACAGGAGATTTTAACATTAACATGTTAGATGAATCTAAAGAGACGAGAGATCTCAAGAACATTCTTAATCGCCATGGAATGAATTTTTTAATTGACTTTCCGACTCGGGTGACACAAACATCTAAATCCTGTATCGACAATTTTCTGACAAATCTTAATAATAAAAATGAAATCAAAGTCTCTGGAATTATAACAGCCTTATCTGATCACGATGCACAAATGCTAGAACTTTTACAAATTCAAGTAAAAACTACACAACATTTAACATTTGCTGGAAGAAAATTTTCAATTGACAATATGGCGCTTTTCAAATCTCTCTTGGAAAAAGAAGACTGGCTTCCAGTCTTCTGTTCTCCAATTAATGAGAAGTATGATTGTTTTGATAGAATCTTTCAGTACTATTTCAATCTCTGTTTTCCCCTTGTGCAAATTAAAAAAGGAAATAAACAACAGACGTGGATCACAGAAGATTTAAAAGATGAAAAAAATGAAATTATACGTCTTAATAAATTGTTAAGGTTGATAAAATCTGATAGCCTTAAAAATGAAATTAAGAATAAAACTAAACAATACAACTCAAAACTATTAAATTGTAAACAAAATTATTTTGATACCAAAATTAAAAATTCTGAAAATATCAGTAAAACAGCATGGCAAATTATAAATAATGAAACAAAAAATAATAGCTATAAATGTGAAGGGAATCTTGTCTTAAAAATAAAAGATTCATCTATAAGTGATCCATCTCTCATTGCAAACTCCTTTAATGATTATTTTATAAATGTGACAGATGCACTGTTAAAAGACCTTCCTTCATATATATTTCAGTCAAAATTGGAGGACAACAACACGAATTTTCCCAAATTTCAATGTCCACCTTTGTGTGAAGTAGATTTAAATCAAATTTTCGATTCACTAAAAACTAAATCAAGTAGTGGGTATGATGGAGTGCCTGTGAAATTGTTAAAATTTTCAAAATCCTCTTTAATTAAACCATTAATACACTTAGTAAATTCTTCTTTAATTACTGGCATATTTCCTGACAAATTAAAAATTTCAAAGGTCATTCCTGCCTACAAAAAAGACACCGTAACAGATATTCAAAATTATCGTCCGATTTCAATTTTGCCATCCGTTTCAAAAATCTTTGAAAAAAACCATGTATAACAGATTAGTCAAACATCTAGAAGAATATAATCTGTTTGACAAGGAACAACATGGTTTTAGAAAAAACAAATCTACCATAACCGCACTAGTAGAATTCACTGAATCAGTAATAGAATCAATTGACAAAAATGAAAATGTAACAGGAATATTCATGGACCTATCAAAGGCTTTTGATAGCATATCTCATGAAATTTTACTTAAAAAATTACAAAATCTTGGTATCAATAATATTCACCTAAGATGGTTTGAGTCATATCTATCTATAAGAAAACAAATGTTGAAATATCACAAAAAATAATAGATTACAAAAATTTCAATCTAAAACCCAAATAGTAAAAAATGGGTACCCCAGGGGTCAATCTTAGGTCCTTTACTATTTATATGTTATATAAAGGACATGCCAAACTGCCTCAGTGATCTTGAAAATGCCAAAAACCAGCTGTGCCTATTTGCTGATGACTCAAATCTTATTATATCTGCAAAAACAGAAGCTGAATTATTAGAAGTAACGCATTTCTGGAACTCTCAAAATTAGAACAATTTTTCATTGACAATAAATTAATTCTAAATACCGATAAAACTAATTTTCTTTTAGTACAAAACAAGATAGAAAACCTTCAAATCCTAATATAGTAATAAACAATTTTAGTTTGGATCAAGTTTCTTACACAAAATTTCTCGGTCTAACCATAGACAACAACCTTAGCTGGAATCTACATATTGAACAGATTATTAAGCGAATCAATTCTGGGCTTTATGCAATTAAAAGACTCTCTTATCTATGCAGTTTGTCAGTATTAAAGATTGTTTACCATGCCCACATCCAATCCCACATTGCATATGGGATAGGAGTGTATGGAGGAACCACGAAAGAAAACTTCTATAAAATTCTAATTCTACAAAAGAAAGCACTACGAATAATGCTAAAAATGAATAAGGATGAGTCAGTAAAAAATATTTTTACTGAACTTAATATTTTAACAGTGCATAGTCTTTATATTTTAGAATGTGTTATGTATGTTAAGACCCACCAATCAAAATTCAAGATTCATTGTGAAAACCACCCTTATAATACTAGGAATAAGAATGAATTAATAATACCTAAACATAATTTAGAATTTTATAAAAAAAAAACTTCTTATGCAGGAATAAAATTTCTTAAATCAGTTCCAAAAAATATAACCGAAATTGAAGATATTAAGAAATTTAAAAAAATGTTGAAAGATTATTTAGTGCAGAAAGCTTTTTATACTTTTGAAGAATTTTATCCATCGAAATGATGTAGACTAAAATAATACCCTCTGATGTAACTTAGTTGTAGTGACGCTATTTATTGTACCATGTACATATTGTAAATAAAGATATTTTGACTTTGACTTTGTAGGTATTGATGGATATTTATTTGCAGATGACTTGGGTTTGAAGGTCATTAATATTAGTAAATATTTTGTTGATGATAAATTAAATTCTAGTTTTACATTACTTCAGGACTGGTGTGCTGCTAATAACTTGTCGTTAAACACGGAGAAATCTGTTATTTATCTCTTAACTACAATAGAAATGTTTCAGACCCTGCAGGGAACAGTAATTAAAGGTTTTTAGGGTTATTGTTAGATTCTAGATTAAAATGGAATTCTCATGTTTATTATGTATCCAAAAAAATGGCTAAAGGTTTATACAGTATGCTTAGAAGATTAATAAACTCAGTAGATAAATAGATTTTACTAACTGTATACTTTGCTCACATTCAAAGTATTTTGACATATGAAATTGTTCTCTGGAGATCTAGTGATAATTGTATGAAACTGTTTACACTCCAGAAAAGGCCTATTAGATTAATTTGCAATTTACCTGCATTAACATCTTGTAAACCTTGGTTTGTACTACTTCAAATTCTAACGTTTTATTCCCTTTATGTATTCCATATGCTCAGTTTTGTTCATGGAAATTTAGATTTCTTTAATATCAATGCTGACTTTCATGCTTATAAAACAAGACATAAAGATTGTTTAAGCGTTCAACAGTATAAGCATAGTAGCTCACAAAAAAACTGGTTATATATTTCTACTAAACTGTATAATTCATTGCCAGATAGAATTAAATCACTGCCCCGCTCTAAATTTAATGAAAAAGTCAAAGATGTTCTGCTGGATGAATGTCTATATAAAATTGATGATTTTTTAACTGTAAATTGGGAAAGCCATAACGAGTTTTAGAATTATGACCTAGAATATATGTTAACATTATTACTATTATGCAGTCTTACATTAATTTATCTTTAATTGTTTTTCATTTAATTTTATTGTTCTAGCCATTTTGTATATTGAATTGTAATTATGTCTATTTTGTTTTGTTATATTTAGTGTAAAAATCGTGACTTTTGTCCATGCACTATTATGTGTTTTATAACAATAAAAATCTTGAGTCTTAAAACTATACCGGATTATACAGTGAATAACTTAATAAATGCATCTGCCAACCTAGAGGCATTTTGGTTACTGAACTCTGTATTCTACAGGTGTATTACTATAATGATAGAAAAAGTTGTTGGGGAAACTATTATTTTAAAGTTAAATAAATTTAGTATCAGATGTTGGAAACATAAAATTGTAGGACTGCTCAAAGAGCAAGTTGTGATTTACTCGAGCTCAAGAATGTACAGTCATGAAGTGTGCTGCATTTTTTAACAAAAAATAAAGAGCAACATTTCAATAAGATATTTGCTATGAGAACATGTTAAATTGTATGGTAAGACAACGTCAGAACTTCATATCAAGAAACAGGCCATTTCCATATGTATTTGGTACTTTGTGGTTCTACTACTAGCTGAACATCACGAGCTTAAATCTTGTAAAAGTTTATTTAAAAATGCTATAGTATCCATGTGCTATACCTAATGTGACAAGATGCATACATCTTACAGAAAGGACATTACCGATAAGATTTCCTTTGGAAATATGTAGACATGCCTTGAATTCCAAACGTTTTATTAACATAAGCCCGTCAAAAAAAAAAAAAAAAAAAAAAAACAGCTGGGTCAAGGCACCCTTGGCGTGAGTCTGGGTGCGAAAGGACGTGTCTCTAAACTTAGATTGTCTTGCCCAAAAAATATGAATATAAGTTCTTAATCAGAGCTCGCTTCGAGTCACATCTTACGAGTCCGGATTGGTGAGCACATATGATCTCTGCTAAAACTGACACCACGCCAGATATGATAATGTATTCCAGGTAATAGTTTATGGATAGATTTAGTTATTTATCAACGGTAAACCACTTTTGTACATAGTATAGTAAATAATACATGGCATCATAAAGTTTATCTAAATCAACAACAGAACTTTCTAAGACTACTATAATAGATACAGTAATACAAGACCATGACAACAAATAGTTCAGTAGAAAGAAGTACATCATAAATGGCATTGTATAATGTAAATATGCAATATAATGAACAATGATAAACTTAGGTGACAATAATACAATAACAACAGATTAATTGTACATAAATGCATTAAATAGCAAGATACATGAGATATGAGTAACAATGGTAACTTATACAATTATCAATATATATACAACCCATCCACACACCCACACTATGTATAATCACATTCACCCCACCATGAATACAAGATGCTAATACAAGTTCAAATCTCAAAGCTGCAAGATTTTCAGGTTGCAGAATTCAATAATCTCATGAGGCTTCTGCAAAATGATTGGAGGGAGGAACCAAAAAGCTCAACAGCATGAGACACAGCATCACCCTATCCGTTATCCGGGCAACACAACTGTAGTGGTTGTACAGGTAAGGAGATGCTCGTTTGGCAAATATGTCCTTGGAGCGAGTGGACGCCAGAAACCGAAACTCAATCACGGACAAAAAGTCAGAGCAGTCAATGGCACCATTCACCAACTTGTGAAGCAGCAGGATGTCAGCCATCTTCCTTATGGTCGCCAAGAGAGGGAGAACAAATTTGGTCCTAAGAGAGTTAACAGGTGTCTCAAGGTATTGGTATCCGAGACGCATGCCTATGAGCCTTATGGCTCGAATCTGAACAGACTCCAGGATATTAATGTGGCCAGCTTGATATGGACACCAGACGACCGACTAGTATTCTAGGATAGGTCGTATTAAGGTCTTGAAAAGTATAGCCAGTGTCGATGGAGACTGGAAGTCACAGGACGCACTGTACAAGAATCCCATAAGAGGATTCTTGTACAGAGATACAGGCCCTACTACATGTGTATGAAATGTGATCCCACGGGCTAAGGCTGGAGGATATAATTACTCCCAGGTCCTTGAATTTATGAACTCTATTCAGAGGAGAATTGAGGAGAGTGTAATCAGATACAATAGGTACACTTGACCTACAATATGTGAGAATGGCGCTCTTGCTGACATTCAGGTCCATACCATTACGCTCACACCAGACTTCAACAGAACACAGGGTGCTCTGTAAGCGCTCACAATCCTCCAAGCAGGTAACTTCAGTAAATATCTTAATGTCATCTGCGAACATAAGACATCTAGTTGAGATAATGTCACATATGTCATTCACAAAAATACTAAACAAAAACGGTGCTAGGTGTGACCCCTGAGGAATACCCGACGCAGCAGAAAACATCCTGAGTATGAGCCAGCAAATTTGACAATCAGCACTCTATTTGTTATGTAACTAGACAGTAGACAGCCATTCAAGTAAAGATCCGGATACTCCATAGCCTTTGAGTTTGGCTACAAGGAGGTTATGATTAACCCTGTCGAAAGCTTTAGAACAATCCAAAAGAATGCAGTCGACTTGACGGTGTTTACAGAAAGCTGAGATAACATAGTTGTGGAGTACTATGAGGTTAGTAGAAGTCGACCGTCCACTCCTAAATCCATGTTGCTCATCAGTAATTACATGTTTGAGATCAAAAGCTAGCCTACCAAGTATCAAGCTCTCGAATACCTTGGCCAGTACTGACTGAATGGCTAAGGGTCGATAATTTGTCACTAAGCAAAGACGTCCTAACACTTCTTAGCAAGAAAATTTAAATACACATATTCTTTAAAATCAAATTTTTAGTTCAATCTCCTGGAATTAGATACATTCCACCAAAGGATGTGTGATAATTGAACAGCAGATGATCAATTTTATATTCTTCTAAACATCTGCTACAATTTATATATCTCTTGAGGAGGTTGATTTCATCTGCGGAAAATATGTTTTTTACCGAAAATCGAAAAACTAGTTTTTGATCTGATAGTGAATAAACTAACTTTTTTTTAAATCGTTACTTTTCGACATTTCACGTAGTTTTTTCATTTCACGTGTTTTTTATGCTGAACACAAGTATATAATTGAGTTTACAGTAAATTTATTTTTTTCAGCCCGATTATTATTAAAATTATTGTTTCTGTTATGCCAATACTTCACATATCATTATTTCAGTCATATATGTGTTTCACATTTGATTATTTTATATACACCTACATAATCAATCAGTTAACTCTCATCCTCACCACACAGACACGGTGGATCCTTGTAGCCCAATCCACGGTAAATAGAACAGTTACCGTGTTCCAAACCCTCCATACGGTGAAATTAGAAATAAGAACAGGAATGGAAATTGAATTGAAGTCTGCTGAAAATGGCTGACAATGAAGAGGTAAGAGTTTATGTCACGTGTAGTTATTTTCAAGTTTTATTTAAAGACCTTAAATAATTGTGGTTTTTATTTTTCAGTTGGCGAAAGCTCTTAAAGACCTACCAGTAAGAATTCAAACTGCGAGCAAAACTGAAAGAAAATTAGTTATTCAAAATGTTATCAACATTCTACCAAAACCAGGTTAGTTGCAACAGCCGGCCGTAATCGCTTATGCAGGCCTAGCTTAAATTTTAATTTCACATAATTGTCATAGTTCAAGAATTATTAATTATTATTCTACTTCAGGCTATGAATATGAGGAAAATCAAGCATTCCAGGCTACCTTGCTTTTGTTAATAGGCCTAGGCATAGTTTATAACATATGATAATTCTTTATTTTCAATATATTGTCACTTGGTGTGAATTTCCATTCATTTTAAAAGATATATAAGGAAGAAAATATTTTTTTTAGGGGAAAAGGGTTATGCTTTCTCTTGTTGTTTTGCAAAACCTAGTGTATATACAACTTTCTCAGGAAACCCTAACCTTAAGAGAATATAGGCCCTTTACTAATCAAAAATGAACCAAAAGATTTGTTAAAATATGATATCTCAAACTTTTAATCTTGTTAAGTTTATAACATTACATGTTAATGTATAAATTTGTAATCTATTATAAAACAACCACCCACTCATCCACATGAAGGCCTATATTCATATTCGTTGACCCACCACCCACATATGTATTCATATTTGATTATCCTCCCACTCACACATCTACATCATTATTGTTCCAACCACATATCTTATTAATGGCCCGCCACAACTGATGTACAATATCAACATTAGAACCAACCTTAGTTGTTATAATTCAACTTTTTTTTTTGCGTAAAATTGTTTAAGTAGGTTGTGTCCTATTAGCACTTGTAAGGCCATCTTGAATGAATTCAAGCATTTGTTCTTAATTCGTGTTAATACAATTTACAAAAATTGTCATCAAGAACTCTCTGCGTTGTGGCATTTTTTAACTCCCAGCTTTGCATGCCTTACCGCATGCATCCCAGTGACAACATGTGTGACATTGCTGCTAATGACTAGTCTACTTAAATAAAGTGGTGTACGTAATACTAGTGTTGGGAACAGTAAACTTTCTGGATAATACTACATTGTCAATATATAAAAAACTAGTTGATTACTCACTAAGTTAGTCTGTTATAAAAACTAATCAAATATCACATCACTATTACAAATGATCAAAACAAATTGTTTCTCTTATATCAAGTACTTATCTAAAATACTTCATGACCAAAGATTTATATATTATGTAGAATTAATTATTTTGAGTCGTGGATAAGTTTTCGGACTGCTGAGAGCAAGTTCCAAGGTTTGAACAACTAAATGAGCTATTGGACGGAACTTCAAATTTCAATATTCCGTTCGCTGAGCGTTGAAAGTGAGGCCCCGCCTAGACTGTTGTTCTCACAAGGGCACTGGCCAATAAAATGAGGGTGGTCCACATGGACCCTTGATTTATAACAAAACTACTGTATTGGCATCTCCAATCGGCAGTAAGGCTCCGGAAGGTAGGACAGTTCATCTCTACAGCAACATATGAACACCTGTGAATTGGCTTAGCGTCTTCGTCACACCACCAGTGGGTAGAGCTTCACTCTCAACTCTCTGTAAATGGAACATAGTGTCATTTGTTTGATCTATATTGGCAAACCCGTATATCCCGCGCTTTTGCAGACTTCTTAGGAAACAAATATTTCTTTCAATGGTAAAAATATAGCCTACTTCATACAATACCAGCTTGATTAAAAAACTAAATTTTTTGGCCCATTAGTATATCCATTAGTATATTACCATTAGTAATATCCAATGTTTTTTTTCAACAGATAGCTAATCCATTTTGTAACAAAAACCTTTGATAACTTTTTTACATGTAAAAAATAATATATTTCATTTATTTATTTTTGTTTTCTGGACATGAATTATAAATCCTTTTTTCTACAACAACTATTTAATTTCATAAGAAAACATGCAAAAACCATGGAACTACTTTTATGTTCATATTGCCTATGCACTTATTCTTAATGTGTTTTATTAAATCAGAAACAATTCACTCATCACCCTAAAGGAGTTGCCATCAAATGCAAATCCATACAACTATTGATGGAGACTTGGTTGTCACGTTGTACAAAATGCATAAATCTTGATTTTAATTATGTAAATGGCTTTTAATAAAATTGTTAAATTTCTTTTAAAATCAAGATTCTAGTCATTAACTACCTGTGAGCTGACCCTCCAGCGGAATGTGTTATGTCGTTTCTGATAAAATATAGCTTTCAGCTGGATGAGGAATTTGGTCATGATGCTTGGGAAAGTAGTGCCAAAGATTTCTTTGTGTTTTTGGATATTAATTTATGTAGTGAAAATTATTGATTTTAGCCTTGTGTTGGGGAAAAAAATGTAAGTCTGGCAGGAAACAATTTTATTCATTCTGCAACATGTTAAAAAATTGTTTAATCAGGCTGGCATTGTAGAGAAGTTCTACCTTTAAGTTATTATGACAACAAATTATCATACAGTCTTTAAATGTTTAAATATTTATTTGATATTTGTGAAGATATTCTATTATCTCTTATTTAACTTAATATTCAAAAAAAGAATATTAATCATTGAATTCTTTAGACTTTATGTCATCGGTTTTGAAATCATTTTTGTTTTTTGAGTGGTAGCCAGATGTCAACTGGTCTCTCACGTTGGTTGTATTGGATAAGCTGTTCGTTTTTGTTTTGGCTTTTGAAAATCGGTATGTTTATGCTATGATTGTTTATGACTTCTTTAATAGGAGTAATAATATTAATATTGCGTCATTACAATTGTTATTATTTATATAAAACATTGTAGGGTCATGTAAAGAGGAATTATTTAGTTATTAGGCAATAAAAAATTTATTTCTAGTGAAGAGACATTTATTGATTTTGCTATTTAGGTCATTATAAGTTATATATAGCTGTACTGTTATTACACTAAACTGTAAAGTTATAAATAGCATATTAAATATGTCAGTTGAATCACATTGCGAATGTACAGGTATATCAATATCTAGCATTAAAACTAATATTGTTGTTATTTACAGGCCCCCATCTGGTAACTTTACAACATTTCAAAATATAATGAATGAAATATTTATTGAAGCCCAATACTCAGATTACAAAACCATTATATGTGGAGACTTTAATGTTCCTTTTCATAATTTGAGTAAGCCAGAGGCTTTAATAATGTTTGATTTAATTGACATGTATAGATTTACAGCTCTCATTAAAACCCCTACACGAGTTACAGAGAATGGTGGCAATATTATTGACAATGTGTTAACAAATCTCCATTGTAATAAAATTCTACACATAGAAAATTTGGTTGTGCCCTTCTCAGATCATAGAGCTCAATTAATTAAGTTTTATGCCCCTCTTGCCTCACGAATAACACAACACGCTTTAATAAAGAAACGGTACTTTACTGAGGATGCAATTTTAAGTTTTGAAAATTCATTAAAGCTGGAAAAATGGGATGAAGTTTATGCAACTGTAGATCCAGATGATAAGTTCTCATTATTTTTAAATTTTTTTAATTATTATTTTGAACTAGCGTTTCCCTATAAAGTAAAAAAAATTAATCTCAGTTATAAAAAAAAACAAAAGTGGATTACTTCTGACTTGCAACACGAAAATGATCATATAAACTTTTTAAAGACCCTTCCTCCAACAGTTGAAATTAATCAAATCATAAATGAAAAAGTAAGTGCTTTCAAAAAACGTCTTAATGACAAGAAAAGGTCTTTTCATGATGACAAAATTCTAAACTCTCAAAATCGTTCTAAAACAATTTGGGAAACTGTCAATAATAATATTACATTTAAATCACCAAGGATAAATGAAGATATTGAACTTATAGTAAATAATGCACTGGTAAAAAATTGTAGTGATGTAGCTGAGGAGTTAAACATATATTTCTCAAGACTGGGATTGCATGCGTTGTCTGGTACCAGTAAATCGTCGGATTTTCATAAAAATATACTATCACCAAGAGGAAGTCTCTACCTGTCTGAGGTTTCTGTTTAAGATGTTGAGAAAGTAGTGAAGCAGTTAAAGAACACTAACTCTGCAGGAATAGATGAGATCCCATGTTCTTTGTTGAGGAGATGTTTTCCCTATATTCGCCATATTTTTACTCATCTTTGTAATTCATGTATTAAAGGTGGAATATTCCCAAAACCATTCAAGCTGAGTAAAGTCATTCCTTTATTCAAAGCTGGAAATAGACGTTTACCAGAAAACTACAGGCCCATTTCAATTCTATCTTCATTTTCTAAAGTCTTTGAATTACTACTATGTCACAAGCTTGTAAATTTCTTAGATACTAATAATATAATATCTATCCAACAGCATGGCTTCCGAAAGGGTAAATCTACGTCTTCAGCAATTTTTAGTTTTCTAAATGACCTCACACATTCTTTAGACAAAGGCCATCAATCCCTAGGTATTTTCTGTGACTTAAGTAAAGCGTTTGACTCCGTAAATCATAATAATCTACTTCAAAAACTTGAAAAATATGGTGTGCGGGGTCATGCACTCAAATTGTTTCAATCCTACATTTCAGATCGGAGTCAAACTGTTCAGATCCAGTCAGGTCATCAAACCATTTATTCTCCTTATAGATCGATTACGTCTGGAGTACCCCAGGGTTCTATTCTTGGCCCTGTCCTATTTCTAATATATATAAATGATCTCCCAAAAATTTCAAGTGATCTAAATATAATTATGTTTGCTGACGATTGTTCTATTTTTATTTCTGATAAATCTCCAAACTCTGTTACTTCAATTGCTAATCATCAGCTTGATATTATTAACAAATGGTTTTCTGAAAATAAACTTAAAATGAATATCAATAAAACTAATTTCATTAACTTTCACCTGAGTAATTCCAAAAGGCCACAAAACCAAGTCAAAATTAAAGTGGGAAATGATGAAGCCAAACAAGAGTCATCTGTCAAATTCCTTGGAGTTCACATTGATCAGAACCTAAATTGGAACAGTCACGTTGAGCACGTTTGTAAGAAGCTCCGAAGTATTTGTTTTGTTCTTAGCCGTTTGGCCATGGTTTGCAGTCGTGAGGTCCTGCGTACTGTATATTTCTCACATGCAGAATCAATTTTACGATATGGTATTATATTTTGGGGCCCTTCAAGTGTGACAAACTTTAATAGAGTTTTCATTCTCCAGAAATGGTGTCTGAGAGTAATGAGTAATAGGAGAAGATCTGATTCCTGCAGGTCACTATTCGGAGAGTTGGGAATTTTGACGCTGGCTGGTATTATTGGTTATGAAGCGTGTATTTTCGTGAGCATTCACATAACTTTATTACAAATGGCACTTTTCATAAATACCCAACTAGAAATAGGAACATGTTTTCCATCTTGGAACATTCTACTTCTGTGTTTGAGAGAGGCCCATACCATATTTGTATTAGTATTTATAATAAATTGCCACTTAACATCAAGGCAGAGGAAAAGCTACCATTATTTAAAAAAAAAGTAAAAACTCATTTTCTTGATAAATGTTATTATAATTTAAGTGACTTGCTGTAGTTTATATCAATTTTAATTTATTTTTAGTTTTTTAGTATTAGTCATGACGTGTTTATAACATATCTGTAATTGTTTTAAACGAATAAAGATGAAATGAAATATATTAACATTATTTACTGATTTGTAGTAAAAAATTGTTTCAAATAATAAATACAGTTAAAAATGTGTCTGTTTTAAGTGTCAGTTTACAATATATCACCATGAAGCTGTCTAACTTTAAAAAAATACTAACATTAAGGTATAATCAAGCAAGCATACAAACACGGTTGAAACTTTTAAAAGAAGCAATAAAATACCAAACAAATTACCAAGAGTTAATTATTTGTAAAAATTCACCCATCAGAAAATTTTTTGAAAACTAATATAGGCCTACTGAGTATGTATTTATAAATTTATATTATAAATGTATATTTATAATATAAATACTGAGGGTATTTATGTAAAATATGATATACCACAAAAACTGCCAACAAAATAGGCCAGACTATGGCTGTAACATATAACTGCAAAAGTAACTTGCACAGGTGTGTCAGTACTGTGACAAGGTCGGAACTAGCTCTACCGAGTCAGCACTGCTGAGCCACCATAATACTGCAGAACAATATGGTTGACAAGGCATTTGCCAGTTACATGTTATGTGACTAATTGAGTCAGCCAAATATGGCTAGGAAAACTGTTCTCTCTTTAATTATTATTTGACAACATATTTTAACATTAACTCAGTGAATCAGCCATCAGCCAAATACTAAAAAAAATCTGAAAGTTCCATTTTTCATAATTATTTAACAATGCATTTTAACAGTAACCCCTCCTACCTACCCAGCATGAACAAACCCAGTTGATGCTACATATGTTGCAGAGGCTGGTTGTGCCTTAAGTAAACGTCTCACAGACAATGCTATTGTACTTGTGTTATGTTGGGTGCAAACTTTTTAAATTCGAAACAGAAAAAAAACATAATTTAAACTTAAAGGAATCAGCCCCTGACAAGCAAATTTAACTACTAACAGCAGAAATTCAAGTATAAATGAACTCTTTGCACTGGAACGGTCAACAGTTCTGGCCACCATTTGTTCTGCATCATCAGTTTTTTCACAATATTATGCTGCTCAAATGGCCAGCATTCAATTTTATCTGCTTTATCAACTTGGGTCAGATTATTTTATACGGTAACATATAGAAATGTGAAAATGTTCAAGAAGTATTGAAAATTAAAATCAAAAATAATATTAAACTCTAATGTTGTTGTGTTTTATTTAAATGAGAAAAATAATAGTCAAAATAGACAAAATAATGACTAGCTACTATTTTTGTTATGCTTTTACGGCCTCTATCGGACCACTTAAGTCAATCATTTTCTGGTTGTCTTCTTCAATACATTTCTTCATTCGCTTTGATCTTCTCGTTTGTTCTTCGTCTGTAAATACCTTTTTATTTTCTGTTTTTGTCTATTTTTGTTTAAATCTTATTTTAGTGTTTTTTAACTTCTGTGTTTTCTTCTGCGAATCCTCCAGGAAATAGTGCGTTATTTCCAGTCCTTCCATATGCTCTCCAGCATCATACATGCACAATCATCATGCTCATACAGCATTAGATGGTGTGATGTTAGAGAACTTATATGGTATTGTGTGATGCTAGAGATCTGATACGGAGCTCTACATTACTAAACTTCACTGTTTGATATTAATTTAACGTATAATTTCTGTCCAGGTATTGTTGAAGCTGTCGTTCGAGGCCTTTGTAAAGTGATTCACCTGACTTTACTTCGCTACAGAGACAGTTGGTCGCAAGCTTTAATACGAGAACTCATATCGGTTCTTGCAACCAACCATCCTGATTGGACAATCAAACACCTTGTGCCCGTTCTCTCTGATATTGGGTCTACATACAGTAGTCTAGTTCCAACGTGAGTACAATGTTTT
Source organism: Stictocephala bisonia (assembly GCA_035578905.1). Classification (NCBI taxonomy): domain Eukaryota; kingdom Metazoa; phylum Arthropoda; class Insecta; order Hemiptera; family Membracidae; genus Stictocephala; species Stictocephala bisonia. The sequence continues at coordinate 2,499,175 of JAQJVL010000007.1, forward strand.
ACTTTAGTTATGGAGTAAGGACAGTCAACAGTTGACTCACTGTATGAGTCTCCTCTTGTTGTGGGTTTGGTGTTTATTATAACTGTGCTGTCTTACTGTTTTGCTTCCAAATGTCATAAGAATATTACTTTTAATGTTGTAAATTATTTTAAACAGTTTTCTATGTTTAAAATTAGTTCTTATCACCTTTCAAGTTTTGTTTTATTTTTAGTGCTTTAACCCTTAAAACGCGGCATCCGTATATATACGCATGTTTACAATTGCCCATAACGCGTTATACGTAATATTTCGCGAGCTGATAACAATAATCCTAGAACAGGCCTAATACAACGTAGCGAGTTCTAAGATTCAAGGTCAAGACTATTTTCAGGTTATTATTAATTTTCGAGACCTTTGGACTGGTTACTAGGCAACGAATGTAAATAATATGAAGTTTTCATTCATTATTGCCTCTGTCGAGGTAACCGCTAGCGCTCGCAGCGAATGTATACGCATCTGCTAGTCACATGACGCGGCGACCGGCTGGCGCACGTCAGTCTGCAGTTATTTGTTGTCTGTCTCGTGCATTGTACTAATCTCCGGTGTGTAAACAAAGTTTATTATTTCGAATTTACTCTATATTTTTCATTGTGACGTCTAGTTTTATTTTTGTTGTAAATAGTGTTTATTTTGTGTACATAATCTGTTGTCTTATTGAGTTATATATGTATTGTATATTGTATATCGTTATTATTTTTTTTTTTACATTGTACTATCCTGGTTTAGATTAAAAAAAAATATAACTTTACAAAAACTAAAATTATATATATTCAAGAAAATTAAGCGTTAATTGAAAAATTACAGAAAATTGCTCAGCGTTTTAAGGGTTAAGGTAGTTTTGGTGTTATGTGTGAGGTTAGATAGATGCAATGTGACTGTAACTTTTCTATTGTTTGTGTGATGAAATGGGTTAATTATATAGTGGAACTTGAGTAACTTGAATTTATATAACGCAGAAGTTTCTTGTCAGTTTCTAGAATTTTCTATCCTAATAACGTTAAATTTTCATGTCTATAATGTTAAATTTTCATGTATAAATTTGAAACTTTTCATTGAGAACTTTAAGGTTTTTCAGTAAATATAAAAAATACATTTAATGATAGACTAAATATTAAGTAAACAAAAGGATAGTTTAGTCACCAAGCAGTACTTTTAGTACTACATCGCCAATACAACTATACTAAACAATACAATGTAACCTAAATTTAACCTCCTGAGTTCTTAGCCACATTTTCACACTTGGCTTGCAAAGTTAAAGTCGTCCTTGATCCATCTTTAAATACATTAGGGGTGTGCGAGTATTCGAAACTTTGAGTATTTTACTACTCGAACTTGGCTCGATGTTTCCGAAACTACTCAAAGTTCGATCGAGTATTTGTATTTCACGAAATATCACATTTACATCTTAATTTTGTTTAAAGAGTAAACAGTTTTATAATTTATGAATAAAAAATGTGCGCTTCCTTTTGTTTTATTTTACCCTTAATCATACGTTATCAGTTAGGTACACGTAATTATGAACTAAACAATACGCCTAAGAATAGGTAGTACACGACGACAGTCAAATCGACGTAGTGAACGAGTTTGTTCATTATGATTTGAACTAGTTCAATTCAAAGTGAACAACAGAGCTGAGAGGTAGCGATCACTGTAAATAGTTACCGTAGTAGCGATCACACATGTTGGTTGTCAGAGTTTACTAGTCACTTGTAACCTAAAATAGCGTGAATAAAACAGAAGTAATGGTTAGTGTCTTTATGATCCAAGAAAGGAGACAAGAGATCCGGTTGAAGATGGTCAAAAAGACCTGTTACTGATACAAATCTAATGGTATACACGCCATGGAAATTATGCATATTTTCGTTCATATCAATAATACCGCTCAATCAAAAGGATCCCAAGAACGGGTCACTTTACATACCAAGAATCGAACTTCCCATCTTTTCTAGACAAAAGTTCATCTTGGTTGTAGTGTGCAAGGAACCGTCCAGCTCCTTTTCGGAACTGATATTATCATATATTTCTCGCAAGTCAATTGAGGTCTATCTTGTTTTTTAATCTTAGCAGGGAATTGTCCAATGATTTGATATAAGAAAATACTGTATCATATTATATAAAATATGGTAATGGCATTCTAGCAGTTTATAATTGACAACATAGAAGTTGTCAACACCATCACCAGTTTATACCTTGACCTCAGTAAGACCTTATACTGGCCAAACTACAGAAACTTGGTATCCAACAAACAGCACTTAAGTGGTTTGCAAGCTACATCAAAGGGCGGAGTCAACTGGTAGAATTAAAGGAAACAACCAACGGACTCACAAGATCAATACAGTCTAAGCCTCTGTCAATAAAAAGAGGAGTCCACAAGGGTCCGTCCTTGGACCAGTATTGTTCATTTTATTTATAAATTACTTCCCAGACCATCTTAGAGAGTACTGCAAATTGCTCATGTATGCAGAGGATACTGTGTTACTCACAGCCAATAAAAATAATGAACAACTGGAAATATACTCGTTTGTTGCTTCCAGCATGGCTCAAGATTACACCTTAAAAAAATGACCTTGTTTTCAACGAGAAAAAAACAAAACAAATGTCACTGGGCAGAAAAAAATCGATCATAAGTGAATTGCTGGGCCTCCAAGCAGCTGATAACATTAAACATCTTGGCATTACACTTGATGAGAACACACTACACTTATGATAGATTTTTTGCTGCCCAGTGACATTTGTTTTGTTTTTTTCTCGTTGAGAGCAAGGTCATTTTTTTAAGGTGTAATCTTGAGCCATGCTGGAAGCAACAAACGAGTCTATTTCCAGTTGTTCATTATTTTTATTGGCTGTGAGTAACACAGTATCGTCTGCATACATGAGCAATTTGCAGTACTCTCTAAGATGGTCCGGGAAGTCATTTATAAATAAAATGAACAATACTGGTCCAAGGACGGACCCTTGTGGACTCCTCTTTTTATTGGCAGAGGCTTAGACTGTATTGATCTTGTGAGTCCGTTGGTTGTTTCCTTTAATTCTTACCAGTTGACTCCACCCTTTGATGTAGCTTGCAAAGAGGAGGCAGTTTGTGGCGATAAGTGCGGTGGATGAGGCTGGGCAAGTGCGTCACTACTCCTCTACTGAGACCTCCATCGTGAGGGGTGTACCACAAGGCTCTGTCCTGGGTCCAGTACTATTTTTTTAATTTATAAATAATCTTCCTGTATCCTCTTCAGCCACTAAACTGTCACTCTTCGCAGATGATACCTCTCTCTCAATATCCAGCTCTAATTTTCGTGATCTGGAACAAAAATCGTTTTTTGAAGCCAATAAATTGCTGCGTGGTTTGACAAAAACTTGCTTTGAGTCAATTCCGAAAAGACACAACTGCTGAACTTTTGCCTAACAGAGAGATCTAGGCGTGATTTCAATGTTCTTATAGACGAAACCATAGTTTACCCTAGCAGTAGTGTCAAGTTTTTGGGATTGGTATTGGACGAGAGACTTAATTTTCACAACCATATTGAATATGTATCCAAGAAGGTTAGTTCTGGAATATTTGTGTTGCATATCCTTAAAAATTATGTAAACAGTGAAGTCCTATTGGCAACATATTATGGGCTGATATATCCACACTTAGCATATGCTGTCCCTATTTGGGGTCACGAGAGTAAACAAACTATTCCTCTTTAAACTCCAAAAGCGGGCTGTGAGGACTATTTATAATATGAACAGACGCCAATCGTGCAAAGAAATCTTTCGAAGTACAGGAATATTGACTTTAGCATCCATTTACATCCTAGAAACGTTGAGGATATTTGTCAGTCAACACTTTTCAAAATTTAACTTTTCACATAAAACTTCTTAATCTCTCCGTAATCAGAATATACTACCAATCCCCAAACACAACACATCTTTTTTCAAAAACCATAACAGTATATAATGGGGGTTTTTTTTTCAATGGACTTCCACTCTCTCTTAGGCTGGAGTCAGACACATCAAAATTTAGAAAACGTCTAAAAGGCCATTTGGTAAATCTTGCCTGTTACAGCGTTTGTGAGTTTTTGTCAGGAAGGTGACATAGGTTTGTCATATCATATAGGTTAAGTGATGTCTCATATTAAATGTTACGAGCTATGCTGTTTAATTTTAGTTAATAGTAGTATGACTTGGCTAATGCAAATTATTATTGTTAATTTGGTCCAATAAAGATTTTGATTTTTGATTTTGATGAGAATTTAAGCTGGAAAAGTCATATAGACAACCTATGCCTAAAACTTAGCTCCGCTCTGTATGCACTAAAGAGAACTAAGATTACTAGTAATCATGAAGCTACAAAAATAGCATACCATGCGCTATTTGAAAGCCACCTGCGCTATGGAATAATTGTTTGGGGTGACTCTTCAATTGGAAATCTCCAACGGGTTCTAGTTATGCAGAAAAAAGCAATAAGAATAATGGCAGGGATAGGGCCTAGAGACAGGTGCAGAAATCTGTTTAAAAACTGGAAACTTCTCACAGTAACATCCATCTACATATTGGAAACTATTCTCAACTGTAAAACTAAGGACCCTCCAAAACAAACCCACCTACATAACCACAACACCAGACAAGCAGGAGACTACACAATACCAGCTCACAGAACAGCTTTGTTTGAAAAAAAACCCCAGCTTATGCTGGAATGAAACTGTCAAACAAGCTGCCGAAACACCTGAAAGATGAAAACTTGAGGACCATGAAAAGAACTCTTCAGTGTTGGCTGCAAGACCAGGCTTTCTACTCGCTAGATGAATTCTACTCTTATAATGACGAACTCTGACTTAAATTATCATCTTATGTCATTTTACATAACTATATTTTGTTTTTGCTTTCTCACTTTTATTGATTTTTAATTAATTGACTCTGTAACATATCTCTAAGATAATGTTAATAAAGAATATTGTCTATATCCGTAGCAGAGGTCTATTAATTATTATACTGAAACCCCCTTAAATCACCAAAACTGTGTGTAACATTTGCGCATACATTTTTCCTGTCAAATAGTTGAACGGTTTTCTGACTAGGTTAGACAATAACACAGTTGGAGTGTAAAAGGTGGTAAAGTACAATAATTTTGATTCGTAAACTCACTGAACGGTTCTCTGTTCACCTTGACGTTGATGTAAACTGTAAAACAATCACGAATCAACCCAAGTGAGGGAGAAACATATTGAAAGACCTTTTTTTTCTAAACAAAATACGACGAATTTAGAGATTTGGGAAATAATTTTACTAAACCGAAGCCTTATCAAACGTCTCGTTTTTTATTCATAAGTTTATAAATTAGCTACCCAAAATCTTCACTGTATCACTAGCTGACACTTAGTTGATATTTCAGACTGCATCTTGTCGCCAATATCGGCTAGACTTATTATATTAGCTGACTACGTCTATGGTTTTCATTTGATTACGCCAGGTTTTCATGAATTTCTCATTATGAAATAATTATTTATCTGTTGTTCAGTATAGCCTCATGTATATAAGTAGTTTCAAGTTGCACATATTTCATTACCAATCATAATTTAAAAACTAATTCATCCTAAGCGACTTTAAAATTTATTTTTAGTAAACCTGCTTAGTTATTATTATCAATCAATTGAACTACAATCTGTCATCCAGATTTTCAAATTTGATTATATAATTCACAGCTTATAATCCACTTTGTTTCAATTAATAATATACTTTCTTAGTTTTGTTTCAATTAATAATATACTTTCTTAGTTTCTTACATCATATTAGTTATGAAAAAACGAGAAAGGTTAAACAAAACAATGCCACATAAAAAATGTAGAAAGTCAGGAAGTAAAAGGTTTTATCGATCAAATGTTATCGTTACAAACAACAAATCAAAATTATTGTGTTCAGTTTAGATGTATATATTTACAAATCTGGCAAAACTTAACATAGGCTTAGGATAGTGTCTGCCTTTTACAGTTGTCTTGGGTGAACAGGAAATCCTTCTGTAAATACTCGCTCAAAAATACTCGATACTCGAAAAATATGCCAACTACACTCGACTCAAAAATCACTACTCACACACCCCTAAAATACATCAAGGTCTTCTGACTCTAGAAACCATAAGCCATGCATCTTGAGAATGGGGATGAGTCCATGGTGAGTCAAATTGTGCTTTACTCTAGTTTCCAGTTATGCAAGTTGTTAACCTTTCAGTGACAGCACATTCCAAGTTGCCACCCGTGTTGTGCATAACATTTGTTTTGTCTTGGTAATGCATACAATCTTGTACAGTACAGCCATTCTTTTTTAAATGATAATCAAAGGAGAAAAATTAAAAAAGTATATCTTAAATGTTAACCCACTAAATAATTAACTGAAAGGTACAAGTGTTAGATGCTAAAAATATAAAATTTGTTTTTCGATTTTTTAGAGGTTTGAAAACAGCCGTTTGGTGTACATTGGCGTAAGTCAAATGTTGTATGTTTTGATTGTTGTTTGTTTACTACCATAATTAGCTGATTAGTTTGGAAGTTGAGTATATCAGTCTGTGGTTCATCAGCATTTACATGAACAGAACATATTTTTCAGTTGAGTTATAAGTTTTATATTACTATAGATTTTGGATTACTACTTTGAATGTCCTGTCCGTTACAAAAAAGGTATCGCAACTAGGTTTTCACAAATACATGTATTACTACATTATTGCAAATTTGGGAAAGAAAGGTTGCGTATGTTATCTATTTACTTTGATTTGAAACATAATTTTAAAAAATTATTTTGTTTAGTTTTTGTGTAATGGACGTGACGTGTAACGGATGGGATGAATAATTCTAACATTAGGTATTCATTTTTATGAGTTAAATGATACAAATTTGCATTACCAAAAAAATGTATGTGCTATTGGGTATAGGTGTAAGCTCACATTTTATGACTCAAAATGACTATTCTTATTTAAATAAAAACTAATATTTAAAAGTTACACTTTTTCTAAAATGTTCATTCTAAAATAATTGCGTAAAAATTTAACTTTTGAGGATATGAATTAACTCAAACAAGCAAATCAGACAGAAAAAAAAAACACTTGGCTGTAAATCTATGTATAAGTCCCAAAAATTGTTAATGTAAATACAGAACAGTGCTGTGCACAAAAAGGCAAAATGAAAGTAAATGAAAAATGGAGATTACAAAGATAAGGACAGAGAAAGAAAAGGGAGCTTCAATAGATGTTGAAAAGCAAGAAAGATTTACAGTCCTAAGATGAAGGAGGAGTATAGAGTAAAAGAGCAACTACGTAAAAAAAAAAACATCAAGAAAAAAGTCAGGAAAGACACTGGAAGGTAATAGATTGAACATGCTTGGTTCTCATTCATATAATCGTACTTTAAGAAGGCTGTTGACAAAATTAAATATTCACTTCCTCACAGACCTGTTAAAAAGCTGGCTGTAATCCAGGAGTTTATCAACAACATTAAAAAATCTTGATTGGTGAAGTATTTTTCCAATCTAATGAAAAATCGTAAAGGGGACGTTTTGTTAAAGAGGAAATAAATAAATGGTTCTTTATTTTTATGAAAAGAATGACATTTGTCATGAAGCACCAGGAAAAATAATCAAAATAAAAAATTAGAAAAAAAGAGGGACAAAATCTGAAAAAATACATATTCGGGGAAACGTAGCTTGGTACAAAAAAGCATATTTTAATTACTATGAATGAAGCATAAGAACTTGTCAAAACAGATATCGAAGACTGTAATGTTTTTAAAAGAAAATTGTATCAAATCCACACTGACCAAGAATTAACTGTTTCAAAGATGCAACGTACTATGTGCGTTTTTAAATATTTTGTAAATTTATCTTCAATTTATTATACTTACACTCACTAAACATTTTGAGGGTAAGGGTACAAAGCCCTTCTTGTTGAGATGTAAAATATTCAGTGTTCGTACAATCAAATTTAGTCTAAATTAATGAAAAAGTCAGTAAAAATACTTTCTTTTACTTTGTAACTTATTTCCACTATTAAAATGGAAATTCTTGTTTGACAGTTTTTGTTTTCTTAACTAATACTCTATTGATTTAAATATAACCACTTAAAACTTTGAAATTGCAAGAATTAAGGACTATAAAACAAGTTAAAGTGAACTTGTCCCGTCCGTTACAAAGGAGTGTCTCGTCTGTTACATGGAAAAATAATTAATATCAAGAAAATGGAATTTTGTATCTCTAAAGAATGATAGGCAATGTTAATTTAAAATACTATGAAACAAGTTTTATTTTTTTTATTTTTTTACTAAATACCTTTATTTATTTGGATAACAGGGGTTTAATAAAGAAGATTATGGACATTTCTGGAAATTTTGTCAGGGACCCTATAGGTAAAGCCAATACATTCAATACATTTTTTGTCAGTCTGGGAGAAAATCTAAATGCCAAACCAAATAGTGACCTTGTAATTAATTCCATGAGTTTTTCTATAACCCCATCTCTTTTTTGTATCCTACTGACTCAGAAGAAGTTAAATGAATTGTATTGTCTTTAAAACGTAGTAAATCATCAGGGACAGATGAAGTATCATCTAAACTACTAAAGCAATGTGTTGAGGAGATTATTGAACCGTTGGTACATTTAGTTAACTTTTCTTTTGTTACTGGTTTATTTCCTTCTCTTTTAAAAGTGGCTGTCGTAAAGTCTCTACATAAGAAGGGCAATCAGGAGGTGTGTGACAATTACAGGCCAATATCAATTCTTTCTTCGTTTTCTAAAGTGTTCGAAAAAATTGTTTCAATCAGACTTTTATCCTTTTTCAACAAACACAAAGTTCTTTATAAAAATCAGTTCGGGTTTCAAAAACAAAAGAGTACACTTATTGCAGTGTTTTGTTTTATTGATAAAATAGTCTCTGCCATTGATAAGAAAATGTGTGCTTTTGGGCTTTTCGTTGACTTGAAGAAAGCTTTTGATCTTGTTGACCATTCTTAACTATTAAACAAACTACAAAATCTGGGGGTTAGAGGTAGTGCTCTAAACTGGTTTTCATCTTATTTGATAGGTTGAACTCAAAGAGTAGAGATGGGTTTTGATGATGGTTATGGCTGCCTAAGAAAACTGTATTCAAATGACTTGCTTATTAAAACAGGAGTCCTCAAGGATCTGTTTTGGGTCCTATTCTTTTTTCATCATGTATAAATGACATTCAAAATTGTGTTAATGAGTCTGATTTATGTGTCTTTGCTGACATTGAATCAAATTCCCTGCTCCAGTGGTTCATAAAGAATGGCATGATTGTTAATACAGATAAAACACGACTTTTGTACTTTAGGATTCAACAGAATTCTGATGATTACATGCAAATTATGTTAGGAGAATCTCTCCTTTCTTGTACAGAGTCAATAAGTTTTTTGGGTTTAAATATTGATAATAATTTAAAATTTGATATTCACATTAACAAAATAATTTCTAAACTAAGCTTTTGTTTGTTTGCAATTAGGAAATTATCTCTTTACCAATCCTCAGCTACTTTTAACTCTATATTATGGTTGTTTTTACCCGCATCTCATTTATGCCATTCCTATTTGGGGAAATGAACACTTCAGAACAAGCCGTGTCTTTAAACTGCAGAAAAAAGCATTGCGAGCTATATTTGGATTGAAAAGGTATCAGACTTGTAAACATGTTTTAAAGAAAACTGCATCTTTCCAGGTATTTTTATATATGAATCAGTGATCTTTTTAAAAAAGAATTTGACACTCTTCAACCCCACTCACACTTCCTTATCTTACTCACTCCGTACACATTCAAATATTCAAATTCCACAACACAAAACTTTTTTTCAAAAAAATGTGACATATAATTGTACTAAACTTTTTAATGCCCTCCCAAGTTTTGTTAAGTCAGAGCGACCTCTTAACTGTTTTGGTAGGAAGTTGAAGAATTTTTTAGTTGATAATACCTTCTACAGTATCTATGATTTTCTTGACCATAAGTATGTATTTTAATTTAAGTGATATGTTGTATCAACTTATACTATTATAGCCAGAACCTACTTAGTTAATTTTGTTGTAAATAACTATGTGACATTTTGCTGTGCATGTAAATGTTTTATGGCAATAAAGAGTTCTTGATTCTTATGAATTGAGCAGAAATTCTGTATCAAAATTAATGTCAGGTCATACTTCCTCAGAGCGTCCTGTCCGTTACAAATACAAAAACGTGTTTTAACCCATGACAGAAATGTACTTACAAAATAATACCTTGCTTGTAAAAATACTTAAAGTATATATTATTAAACTATGTAATAAGATGAACAAACACTCCAGTAAATAAATTTTGTTTGTTCATCTTATTACATTAAATTATATATCCATCCACTAAGAAAGAGCTTGAAGAATGATTAAACTATGTATCACAATTATATTTTCATTCTTTTATTTAATTTATATAGTCTTTGAAGAAGTGAAATATAAGTTTAAATGTCCCGTCCGTTACAAAAGAATGGCTGAGTAATGTAATTATAAATTTTCCCGTTTCATTTTATTTTTATAAAGTGCGACATATATTTTAATTTCTGCCCTATCTTGTCTATTGTACTAATTTCTGAACTGTTGCCCTACGTAGTTGTGTATGTTTCCAGTAAGAGCACTGCTGATACATGCGTCATAGCCCTCCGTTGGTCCACGTTGGTGGTGGAAAATGGCCTCAGCAAGTGCACAGACAGTGGAAAGGCAGAGTTCCAGAAGCTGGTTGAGGCCCAGTCCGTAATTTTCTCCTCAGTAGTTGCAGCAAGTATTAGCAAGTAAGTAAGAATTAGAATAATTTATTTTCTACTTCTCATAAAGATTACACAAAAGAAATAATCAAAAATAAAACTGTACTTTTCTAGCAAATTCAAAGATACTAAAAAATAAAAACTACATATTTTTACAAAGTAGTTATGTAATTACTATTGTTATCATATTATGTATGAGCAGATGTAAGTTTTTTATCCTAAGAGTTTATGTTTTGTTGAGGAAGTAAAGCAGCATTTCCTATTATTTAATTGTTTCCAGTGTTATAGGTGTCATCATACATCAAGCAAAGTACTTTATTTGTATTTTTGAGGTGTATGAAATAAATAATCGTCTTTGATTTTTACCACAAAATACAGTAGAGCGCCGATTATCCGAACTAATTGGGGACAAAGGGTGTTCGGATAACTGAATATTCAGATAATCGAACATGAAAAGACAAAATTTTTAAATTATATATGTAATGAAATTCTTAGTAGTTAAAAGGCTAAAAAATTATCAAACTAAAATTATTCATGTAATTCTATTATGAAATCAATCAGAATGCATGTATATAACTTTTAAAGAACAATTTATTATACATAGATACAGTACAATGCATACTTTTTATTTAGAGAAAAAGTCCAAAATTTGTTTTTGCTTTAGCCCTGACACTCTTTTTTTTCCTGCTCAATCTCGTAAGCGTTTCAAATTGAGCAGTTGGAGAGCATCACTTTCATCTTGTCTTTCCAACCACTTCATTGCCGTCTCCAAGCAGTGGAAAGCCTCCTCATGTGATGGTCCTTTATTTTCTTCAACGTGATCTTCGTCGTCATCAGGCTCCTCGTTGTCATCCTCATTAAGCCTTTGAACACTGGCAATTATTTCATCATCTGTTTGAACCTCATATCCAGGGTCATCGTCACATTCTAGCCATTCATGAATGTTTTCTTGGTCACATTCCTCAAAACCAGGTGACTGGTTTATAAGCTCAGCTACCTCCGAAACAAACTGGCTGTTTGGAACCTCTTGAGTAGAAGATGGATTTTCCTCCAATTGTTCATTGGCCTCGTCTGCTTTATAAAGCTTACCCCAAGCTCTTCTCAGAGTGGTTTCTTTGACAATAGTCCAGGCTTCTGCTGCCATGTACACAGCATTCTTCAGATTAATGTCTTTGTAGAGTTGGAAGATAAGTTTGTCTTCTTCTTGGCCAATAAGAACCATACGCAATAATGCCTTACGGTAGAAACGTTTGAACGACTCTAAAACTCCCTGGTCCATTGGTTGGAGTATGGATGTAACGTTGGGAGGCAAAGAAATTACCTTAAATTTTCCATTTTCTCTTTCAAGAGAAAGAGTTGAGGGATGACATGTAGCATTGTCAATCAATAAAAGCACATTTCCTTGGTTTCCAGTTTCACGCTGATGTTTTTTTACCTCTGGAATGAATACCTTTTCATACCATTCAACAAAAATAACAGAAGACTTCCATGAATTGGTTTTATTTTTGTAAGTGTTTTATATTTGCGCACACCATTGCAGTTATGCGGGATTTGCTAGCTTTGAATTCAGGTGCTGACATTTCATTTTTAGAAACTAGAGATTTCGTCAGCATCTTTTTCCAGTAAAGGCCAGTTTCATCGGCGTTAGACACATTGTCAGGGTTAAAAGCCTCTTTTTCTATCAAATTTTTAAATGAAATTTTAAAACATTCAGCTGCTGCAACATCAGCAGACAATTTTTCCCCTTGAATATCTATTTCTCGTATTCCATGGCGGGATTTAAAACGCTTCAGCCACCCAGTAGAAGCTTTAAAATCAGCATCACCACCGAGCTTATTGTTCATTTCAAGCGCTTTTTCGCATATCAAAGGGCCACTTATAGGCTGTCCTTGACCACGTACCTGCATTAACCATGTATAAACTGCTGTGTCCAAATCTTGGTTTTTGGCAGTTTTCATTGTTTTTCTGTTCAAGCTTCCATCAGCACTGTCAAGCACACACGCAAATTTCAAGATAGAATCGCTCTTCTTTTTTATTTCTGAAATTGTTGCTTTACCAACACCATATTCTTGAGCTAAACTTGCTCCACTAGAACCACTTTTCAATCGCTTTATTATAGTAAGTTTATCCGACACACTTAGAACAACGCGTTTCCTTTTTGAAGACATTGCAACAGAACTGTCTCGAACCAAACGTCACAACAAACAGCACAACAGCACTACGATCCGTTCCCGGCAAAGGCTCACAAGCCACTGACTAGTGACTATACTACGAGCGCCGAGTCACGTAGGCCGTGGGCGGCAGACGTATTTAAGCGCTGCATACAGTGAACGACACCGGCGCAGCGGGAGTTTCGATTGGCGCGCGAATTTGAATTACGTACTTGAGAATCACGTTCAAAATATGAATTACAGTACATACATATTAGAGCGTTCGGATAACCGACGGTTCGGATGACCGACGTTCAGATAATCGGCACTCTACTGTAGTAAAAGGTTATTGTCTGTGGTTTTATAATCAGGGAGAGGGTGAAAGTAATGCCCTCCCTGACTGTTGAAGACTCATTGATTTAATTTCAATGTACAATATTGCCATAATTATATTTAAAGATTCATAACTATGATTTAAATCCCATTATTTTAAAGTATTTATATAAAGATATTTTAAGGATATGGTAACTCTTAAGGATTATGATAGATAAACTGTAAAGGATATATTTTTTCAAAAAAAAGGAAAGACCAATCTCTAGCCTAACCTAGTCTTACAATGTCCATTCCTTATAGACTATTGATCTGTGTGGGGAATTTATCAGACAGAGTTGGGGGAGAACCAGTACAGTGTATTACTGATAAAAATTGATAGTCAAGGCCAAGATTTAAACCTGCGCTATCTCTAACTCAGGTGCAAAGCCCTGGCACCTTAGCCTGCTCGGCCACCAGCTCTCTGATTAAACTTGAAGAGTCGTACAGTAGCAAATAAACTATGTTTACATCAAATGAGAGGTTTTCAGACTTATTGCATGTTATAAGGGTGAAAGGACAAATCGTAAAAATTATTTTAAGTATATTAAGTTTACTAGCATTAAACTATTTATCTATCATAAAATTGGTGTTTTGATTTTCAGGAAAACTGAAAAGGCTTATCATAATATGTCAAAGCCATGGAAGAACTACCAAGAGTTGTACGTCAATGCCATCTCTGCTCTTCCTCAGACCGTTCACACTGTGGTGTTTGGAGCATACTTCATTCGAAATTTAGTTGAATTAAAATGCCTTGATCTTGTCACTTCACTTAAGGTATGTAAAATGTTTATAGTCTACGTTCTATAGGCAATAATTTTGTCCAATTTTATAAATCAATAATTTATTATTAACTGTAAAATTTATTGTTAATGAAGATAGTTTTATTTGATGATCTATAATAAAACGGTCGGGGCTGACCTGTACCATTTATTATTCACCCATTTCTCCAACCCACGTGACTATTACCTCGATCTCAAACTGTTACTTTTCTGAATTGCCAGCCTTATAAATATTTTCCTCTTATTATTTATGTTTATCATAGCTTTTTGTGAACGGATAATATGAATAAATTTCTCTTTCCAGCATTGACTAATGCATTATATATTTAAAAACTTTTTAATTTTTGCGGTTGTAGCTTATATAGATAGGCTGATTTCTACAAATAAATTTTGAATTTATTTTGGTAATTTTATGGTATTGTAAATTGACTTTTTTATGTTTATTACAAAACTGTGATGTAATTATTCTGTTTAATGTATGTATAGTTTTTGTATTTTTGGAAATAAACTTTTTATCTCGTATCTACAAGTAGGGGGACCTGTATATACATTAAGCCTTATGAAGTCTGTTTTATATGTACTACTTCTATAAATAATTAGTTTTTTTATTTTTCCCCAGAGGAAATTTTCTTAGAGAGAGAAAAATCTTTACAGATTTTCAAAACAACTGTATTATGCCATTTCAGAGAAATAAATCTTAATATGAACTTTATTTTCAAGATAAGTAATGAATCAATAATAGATACAAGTGACCTATGATATTTCTAGGTATCATGCCTATGATTTGGAAAAGAGTAACATTAAAAGAAAATATCATACCTGTTGAACTGTTGTTTCTTCTATGAAAGGACAAGGATCAGAATAGCTATAGGTATAAAAAATATATCGTAGTCTTAGGTTTGAACTATGGTCAAACTCGAGTGATTTAGATCAACGCTAACTGTAGTCTGAAGACAAAAAAAGGGTTTTTCTCACTCTTTCATCTTCTCTCCCTGCACAAATGTATGTCTTTGAACGTTATGACTCAACCTGAAATTTGACATGAGCAATGGAATAGATTAAGGATTAGTACTCAACTGTTTGATAATCATTAAAAAAAAACAGCTGTTCCATGAATAATGAGCCCATCGAAACCTGTGTTTTATATCTCATTCATAGTACATCCGAAAGTGTTATAACTGGAGACTACTGCAAAACCAACAAATAATTGTTAAAAAATTTACCATGCTATAAATATTTCATAACAAAACAAATTATGCATGCAAAAAACAATACTGAAAGCGTCTTCTATTACCGAAAACACTGTGAGAATGCACCAACAAGAGTGAACGAGACTTGAAGTGTTTATGTTTTGTTTGCTGTGCAGGGAAATTTACTAGACATTTTCATCAAAGTAGCTGTGAGCTGCAAGACCAAGCCTCCTGTCTACACTATTCGAGAAGCCAAGGCGTTGTTGACTAGAGTGAACCATGAAGAGTTCCGCAGCCAGTTACTGCCGGCAGTGCAGAAGGCCATGCTGCGTAATCCTGAGATCATATTACCATGCCTTGGCCACATTCTGTCAGGCCTCTCCTTGGATCTCAGCCAGTATGCTCTGGACATAATCAAATCTATCACTCGTAAGTTTTTAATATATACATATTTGCTATCAAAATAAATTATTGGTTCAAGCATCTTAAATTTTTATCTAAATGAATTGAATCCATGATTTAAGAAATGCTTTAACGCAGTAATTTATAGACAACCCCTTAAATATCCCCATCATTCTTAAGTTATATTCATGGACTACTGTACTATTACATTGTAACCCTCAGCTCTACTCCATTCACTCTTTTTCTTTTAGTCATGTAATGTGGTGGACTAGCGACGGGGCAATACTCATTATATTGCAATGAAGCAACGAACTAGATACAAGATTTTTTTTAAATCGTTGATTGGCAAAAATGTAAAAAGTCCTATGTTTAAATTTTTCAATAAATTTTATTTCATATTTTTTTTCAAATAATTTAAGAGTAATATTTTTTCTGCTGTAAGTAACTTACTTTGCCTGTCTTTAAGAAAGAACTGAGAATACACAGACAACATTATTTCAACTTGAGCATAAAAAGGCATGCAGTGCACTTTCCACAGTGACAGTTAAAATTAATTTCTATGCTAGCAGACACTTACATATTGGTGGATAAATACTTGATTGATGGATATACAACCGCCACCACTGCCACCTAGCCAGCAATAGTGGAAGCTAAGTCAGTTTCTCTACTCACTTGAAGAAAGTATCCGTGGCACTGAAAATTTGTGCACATGTGATTCTTTTGTATTTGTTTACTACTACTACTGAGGTGTTAGTCTACTTGTCTTTTAAGGTAAGTTTACTTATGTACTATCTCTCCTAATGAATATACTAATTCCTGGCCTAGTGCCCTTTAATCTAACCTAATGCTTGTATTTATGTGAAAGAAACATCTTAAGTTTTATATTCCTAAAGTCAGATTGAACAGATGTTGATGCAACAATCATATATGATGCAACTCAACAAGTGAAGTTTAATAATATTAGATTTTTGAAATGAATAATTTTTATTGTATAATTATTCATTTCTAGCCTTCAATCTATTATTTTTATACTGCCACTATCTTCTTTTATTTGGTATAAATGTATTTGTGTTTAGCGAACCTGTACTCCAAAGATGACCTAGCTAGGCAGGAGGCTTGTGAAGCATGCAAGAGCCTGGCGTCTCAGTGCAGCGATGCATCTGCACTTGAAACTTGCCTCAACCATATATTTAAAGTCTTTCACGGTTCGGAAGGCAAACTGACTGTGGCTACACATAAAATGAGTGTCCTGCAGGTACTTGTTCTAGATATTAATGTTTTTACTTGCGTTTGATGTCTGATTGTTATTCCATGTTTTAATACTCAGGTTTTAATTAATATCTGTATTTTACAATCTTAGGGTAACTTTGTTCCATGATTTTCAGATTATAAACTCATGGAGCATTCTCTCACTTCACTTACCAAGTCATACGGACCTACAGGCCTATGTGTTCACTTTATTCAACAAGTGAAGTACTGGTAGCTCATCTGTCTATGTTCCATGGGGATTAGCCCTTGTACTCTGCAGTCCGAATCTTAACCACTGAACTGAAGCAAAAATCATATTGTAATAGCGTATAAAAGGAGGACTGTTATACACACCCTTTCGAGAGGGTGCACCCATGATAAAGGATGTCATGTACACAAATATTGTTACTTGACTTGGGTCTTCTCATGTTTTGATGAACTCATACACTAAGATATCTACCAACCATGTCATGGCAAAGCAATTTTTGCATGTGCTCTCACTTTTACCAAAAAAAGGGAAGACCACTTCTAGTATGTTGTTTTCCTCTTTGAGGTTGAATGAAAACACAAATTTATCATAACTATTACCATTAACTATAGAAACAAGATTATAAGTATGCTCATATGGGTCACGTGAAGCCGGTGTTCCTGTTTTGTAAAATTAGTTCATGTTCGGTTATCAGAGGTAGTACTAGTGGTCTATCTCTCTCTCTCTCTCTCTCTCTCTCTCTCTCTCTCTCTCTCTCTCTCTCTCCACCACACACACACACACACCACACACACACACACACACACACACACACACACACACAACACACACACACACACACACACAACACACACACACACACACACAACACACACACACACACACACACACACACAACACACACACACCACACACACACAACACACACACACAACCACACACACACACACACACCCACACAACACACACACACACAACACACACACAACACACACACACACACACACCACACACACCACACACCACACACACATATCAAACTATCAACCATAACAAAAACAAAAATCATAAACTCAATCACTAACCCCTAAAATATTCATTCTACAAGTAACTACATCTCCTCTCCTCTCTCCTCTCTCCTCCACTCCTCTTCCCTCTCTCTCTCACTCCTCATCTCCTCATCTCTCTCCCCTCTCTCTCTCTCTCCTCCTCCTCTCACCTCTCTCTCCTCTCTCTCTCTCTCTCCTCCTCTCCTCCACACCACACACACACACACACACACACACACACACACACACACACACACACACACACACACACACACACACACACACACACACACACACACACACCCACGCACGCACGCACGCACGCACGCACGCGCACGCACGCACACGCACACGCACACGCACATACACACTCACTCTCACTCACTCACTCACTCACTCTCACCCTCTCACTCACTCTCACCCTCTCACTCACTGACCCATTCACTGACTCACTCACTCTGTGTCTGTCTCTCTTCATCCTCTCTCTGTCTCCAACATGAGCTGAAGTGACTAATATCTGTGCTTCAGACACTCATCTGAGCGTTTGTTTGAAACCAATCACCGTTACGTAGCAGTACATGCACACGTCTTCAACAAGTGCATTTCATTGGACAGTCTGTTTCCATAGCCAAAGCTATTTTGCTGTGGAATATCTTATGTAATATTTTCTTACCAGTTTAATTAATTATGATACTAGCCTGTCTTCGGGTGATTTGTTTTATTTCATGATTAACTTTTCTACTTTTCTTTAGGATTCCTCCAAAAGAGCCTGTATATCCTAATACAGTGTTTTGTCGTCATTTTGTTAGCAGTTTCAAAGGCGCTTGAAACAATAATTCCATCTTTCAACATTTTGAATCATGCATGAGAAATTGGCTTCTTTATTAAAAAAAATAAAGGCAGCCTGTTTTGAAAAGCGAAATATTCGTAAAAGATATTGTTTTTTTAACAACAAGCTTTTATTGTGTTTGTATGCATGTAAATAGCTACAAGGACTTACAGACCTGTTTATTCTCAGGGAGCTGGTAATCTGAGCTACAATGCCGTAACTGGTAGCAGCATTCAGATGTTGGCTGCATCAGCTGCTGAACACTTCATCCAGGTCCTAGAAATTGAAGGTAAACTTAAATTTGTAATAACTGATTACAATTCGCTTTACAGATTTAATTAGGTTCTTTCCCTTTCTGTGCAATTACTGTGATTAGTTTTATAGTTAATTTGAATCTCAGTATCTCGGCTGCTACAATTTATCTTCAATCTTAGCAGGATCTATTATGAAAAAAACTATGTCAATCTGCATAAACATTTCTGCACCACTCAATTAGCGTTCATCGGGTGTTACAGCTATTAAATTTTGAATTTGGACCACGGGGTTTTATGTAGATCCAACATATTAAATAAAGAAAACAAGCACACAATTTTCTTATACTTCTGGCACATGCAATTCTTATCAATTTAATCTCTACTAACTGCAAATTTTAGGTATTCTTAAAATTAAGTGAAGTTGTTTTTGTTGAAAGAGTAGCAAAAATAATTTGTGGGGTTATATATGGATGTTAAATGTCTGGAGAATATTTGAGAACATAGGAATGTGTGATTTTTATGTGTGATGTTAAGGCACATTTGGAACATGTACATGTTTATGGAGAATTATAGGCTTAAGTACATGTAGCTCATTATATTTCGTTGTGCTTGTAAGAATATTCTTATATATTGTTGCTTACTTTGCAACAATAGCCATCAAGTTAAGTTCTTGGATAATCTTCATATGTTTACAACAAAGTAAGTAGTAAATAAGGGGAAAGGGTAGAAAAAGTGAATTTCACATTAGCACTGGTGGTACTGATAAATGCTTGTGTTATTACTGTCAATAAAGAGGTCTGATTGTTAACTGTTTTCAGCTCACGAGAAGACTCTCATCCAAACTCTGGAGATGTGGTCCCTGTGGTGTGCCAAGTTCACCAATCAAACGCCACCCAAAGTTGTGTCCTGGCTCTCGGTAAGAAAACCTTCATACATATAAATGATACTTTATTTAACAAATGCGTTAAATAAGTAACTTCATTTAAGAAAGTCATTTGACTTTCTTCATCTTAAATACTGTTATGAATACATCTAAATTTTACGCCCTGTACCAGTAGAGCGAATATAATTTTTTTTTTTTGGATTCCAGAAAGGGATAGGACTGAAGTCTTCGACAAGCGGAGTGAGGACAGCGTACATAGAGTGCATGGCGGCTTGTTTTCACGGCACCACTCTACCTCAGGGAGTGCAGCTGATCCCGTTGTTACTGAAAAGTGTGGAGAAGGCTGTTCAACAACCTACTCAGGTAGCTATGATTCCTTAATGTAGTTCAGCTCATCAATACCGAAGTGTGGAGAAGGCTGTTCAACAACCTACTTAGGTAGCTAAGATTCAATGTAGTTCAGCTCATCAATACCGAAGTGTGGAGAAGGCTGTTCAACAACCTACTCAGGTAGCTATGATTCCTTAAGGGGACCCAGAATGCCATTTAAACGTAATGTTAGCTATAAAGCAGATAACTCTGTAAAAACGTGGCCTAGAGCTCTATTTTTTTTTTGTTTGAAAGAATGACCTTTTATCTAGGCCCATACACAGGGGATTTTTTTTATTTGTTAGAAAAAAAAATTATAATTTTTTAAAAAATAATAGTTCTAAGTATAACATTTTGAATACAAAAATATTTTTATTTTTTGTTTGTAATACATGTAAATCAAAAACCTTGTGTATGGACCTAGAATTCGGTGATATGTATGAGCCCTGAAAATTTGGTAAGGATATCTCAAATGGTTACCAAGATATTTGCTGTCAAAAATGAAAAAACCCAACTTTCGGAAAATGCAAAAAAACTAAAAAATTACCAACATAGTAAAATTTACTTAAAACTAGTGAAGCCCAGCACCATAAGAAGGGTTATCTGGGGTTTCCTCTGCCTCATACATATCTTCTAGCTTCCTCTTAGCAAGGGTTCTTTATTGGCAGATTTTTTTTTCCAATTCCAACGCTGCCTTGTCAGATTGTCGGATACGCTCAGAGTCTTCTCGTTTCATGGATTCTATACAATATTGGCCTACCTTCAATCCTAAATGCTCTAATAGTTTGCATTTACTCACGTAACCATCATTGAAGGACAAAACTGCCTCATATGTTCCAAATTTCAGGATTTGCAGGGTTACAAATGTCTGTTTGGGAATCCGAGTCCAGATCAAATTGTTCAGTGATTCATTTGGATTCTGTGACTTGCCTGACAAACATTTCTTTAGTAAGTCTGGGTGTGATAAACTCTGGAATATGTGTTTGATTTCCAACATGATTGGTTCTGGTAGATGGAAGTGCTTAGTATGGTCATAGTCTTCTATGGTCATAGAAACTCTATACTATATGAGTTGGTGAACAGGAATGTCATTTCCATGGAAACGAAATCATGTGTAACCATTATAAATAAAATTTTTTTTCCGTTTATTTGCAAATAATTAACCCTATAGTGTCATATATCAGTGGAAAGAGGAGATTCTAAGGTTTAATTTATAATAAAAATCCCAAAAAACGTAAAAATTTTTTTTGCGTTTAGGGTTCCCTTAATGTAGTTCAGCTCATCAATACCGAAGTGTTGAGAAGGCTGTTCAACAACCTACTCAGGTAGCTATGATTCCTTTAATGTAGTTCAGCTCATCAATACCGAAGTGTGGAGAAGGCTGTTCAACAACCTACTCAGGTAGCTATGATTCCTTAATGTAGTTCAGCTCATCAATACCGAAGTGTGGAGAAGGCTGTTCAACAACCTACTCAGGTAGCTATGATTCCTTAATATAGTTCAGCTCATCAATACCGATTGGATTAAATAGTTTACTTTGTTGAATATCTCCAGTCAATATTATATTTAAATAATATTGTCCTGTTACATAAATTTTATCATAACTTAACGTATATGTCAATATTTAATTATTTATAGTGTACTACAATTATAAACATCTGTGACAATTTAAAAAAATTTTAAGTGCACTGGAGTTGTATAAGTATATAGTATACAAGGATTTATGTAAAAAAGGATAGGATTTGGCAGTCGTCAGGGCTCAGTGGCTAAGGGCAAGGTCCAAAGTTCGAATCCCCACTGAGCCAACGGTCGGTACTTCACTCATTGAATAAAGTTCACGCACAGGCTTGCAGGCCCATGTGAACTGGTGAATGAAGTTTTTTAAAAAATTAAAAGGAGAGTAGCACACCTGATAAAATGCTAAACTGGAGATTGACAAATACATAACACAAAGAACAGATGGTTAGTGAAAAATGCTACCAACTTTCTGTTTTTTGTATTCACGTTTTATTGAATTACAGTTGAGACCCCTATAAGTCTTCATATTTTGTTATATCCTTAGCAGTAATATTTTCCTGCGAATAGCATCTGTATGTTTTGGAGACATTTTTTTAAAAGTTTGGTTACTCTTGAAATTATTTTAAATATTTCAGAGCATATTAAAAATTACTCTGAGTAATATATTAAAAATTACTTATCGTAGCAGATTTTCTGTTAAACACTGTTTAGCCACATATTTTTTTACAAACGGTATGTTTATCTGAATTTTTACCCATTGGCAGATTCCTGTGGTGACGGAAGGACTCAGTGCATCCTGTCTTCTGCTGAAACTAGCAACCGTGGAGTCCCAAGACACCAAGATGTCCACTCTGTGGTCTGCTGTCATGGACATGGACAAGCAGACATTTGTCTCTGAGAAGTTCCTCACCCAGGCTTCTGAAGAGGGTTTGTATTTATACTACCTTGAGCGCTCAGAGAAATCCCCTAATGTTACTGTGTGAGGATGGAGGGATTAGTTAAACAATAGTTACAAGTTACATGGGGTTACTTGAATTGTTGGGAGCTAAGGAGGGTTGTCACAAAATTTTGAAGGAACTAGTGTGCTATTTATTGGCTGTCATTGTACGAGAGTATATAAACATTGACTTAAATTTATATCAGATCACTAGTTGTCTGAAACATCCTGTTAGAATCGTAGAAGGAAGTGTGTGGCTAATACACAGTGGTTTGTATAGAATGTTCCTACTTTACAGCTCCCCAGGTTCTACTCTTATGAGCTCCCACCTTTGTATCAAAGTAAAAGATATACAATAAAACAAACTAGATAATCATACTATGAATAGGCTGTTGTAGTTTGATTCAACGAGACCTCTATGCAACATTTCAGTTCATGTTTTAAGTGAAGGAATCAGTTTATCGTTATTCTTATATAAATTGTTGTTATATGTATCTTATAGAGCTTTAGGCCAGGAATTAACATAGTAGCGAAAGTAGGGGATCAATTTTCGTGAAAAGACATGTCCGTTAATACACCACATAGGATAACATGGATTCAAAACATTAGACAAATTTTCAATAACACTGGTGCCTTCTTCAGATGAGTAGAGAGAGAAAGAGATGGAGACTGTAACACCCGAGGGAATCCCCTTTTTTATACATAAGTTGTTATTGTTTTACTCAGTGAGTTCTCTTTCCCCACTACTACTTAGCCAGGGAAAGTTGATAAGTATATCTCTCACTTTCTGATGGAAGTGCCAGTGGTAATGAACATTTGTGTAATGTTTTCGTGTGTATCATGACTGTGGACTTGTCTTTCCAGGTAAGTTTGCTGATGCCCCATCTCCCACATTATATTCTTGTAAATTGTATCATATTTATATTACCCTACAGCTTCTGGCCTAGACTTCATTATTGTACTGTGCTGTTACAACATGAAGAATTAATTTGAATTGAATATTGAATTCATTTGAATCAATGCGTCATTTTGAAATAGCTATGTCAGTAAATTTCTTTTGAAAAGTAGGGATCTTCTACAAGATTTATCTATTTTCTAATTAAATAGCATTCCTTCAGTTAATGCATTACTATATTATGGTAATAATAGTCATATCCAAGACGTAACTGACCAACAGAAAAACATGTGTTTTTTATTTTATGGACTTAACTTCTTCTGTAAGTTTGTTACTTAACAGTTCTGTCTGGTATGTAACTAGAACTACTGTTTGTTTAGCGTTGTGGCATGTAATGCAGCTGTGTGAGCGGTTACTCGTAGACCACTGCGACAGACTGTCAGGCCCTGCGGCCCCACTCCATCGTGCCATCATTCACTGCATCGCAGCTCCCAGTGCTACACTTCGTAGACGGTGCCGTCCACTTGTACGGCGCCTGGTCACGTCTTTAGGCGGCACTCACACTGCTCGGCACCTGTTACGTGAGTTCAACCGCTACCTTGACACTGCCAAGATATTGGTGAGTTCTCATTTTTATATCATTACATTTCATACCAAAAAATGACTGATTTAGTTTAGCTGCCTAAGTTGATTACAAATCCCATTATTTAAGTTGGATTTTCAATAGTCAATAATTCTTTATTCATACATACATTACATATAGTACATGAATAACGTCAATACAGCTAACAAGAATTTATCACTGTTCTTAGCCTAAACTATTCTAAAACGTATTATTTGTAATCAAATTATCAATACCCACTTTATTGACGCGGTCATCTCCCGAAGACCAAGAATTTCTACAAAATCACACCATTATCAATCACTTTCCATTTTATTCAGGATACTGATGTCATTTCTCCTTAAACTGTACCAAAGTGGAAATAACAGGTGTAACAATGAATGTTAACACTTTGAAGCCTAAGCCCGAAGATAGATCGGGCGACGCTAACTGGCGTACTCGCCGACGCCCGAGAATAGCTCGGGCGCCCATATTTAATTCATTATATCTTTATTATCGGCATATAATCGGGTTTAGGTCATCTGAATATGTCTTTTAGTTATCTGTTATTATATTTTATCGGTCTATTATTTTTTTTTATCTACATCTGGTCTTGGATAAATAATTATCGTAACAGCTAACGTGAGACTTGGAATGAGCGCGTGCCGAGCGGTATTGTTTATGTCAGCCGGTCAGTGACCCACGGTGCTTTGAGTCGTAAACAACACGTTCGTTATAGAAGTGAATATTCTGTGTTTATAATTCAAGTACAGTATTTATATTTTATTATCATATTTTCAGTTCGGTTTCTTTGTAAATATTGTTGTGTACATATGTAAATAAGTAATTAGTTAGTATTTGCGTTGTGTTGGTTTTGTGTCAATCTAACCGTACAGTGACTGGAATGTGTGTATATATTGTTTTTATATGTGCCACTTTGTGTTCCAGAATGTTTTAAATTGTATCATACAAGGGCAAATTATGTCAAATAGATCTTGTGTAGCTATTTTTTGTTTTACATATTTTTGTACTTATTTGTAGCTTCTGTAAAAAATAAAAAAATGTACAACACCTAAAGTTTTGCCCATCATTGAAAAGAGAATTTTCTCTCCTTTACAAAGATATTATAATATAACCTTTTTATGAAATTTATAAGGCATTTACAATTTTTTTAATGTGAACATAAAACCCCCAGGATTCTATGCCAAACAGAGTATTAAGGGCCCAGGCTTCAAAGTGTTAATCAATCTGTGTATCGGACATAGAAATTTAAAGTAGAATACTCTTGTAAGTAGAAAATACGTTAAACAATCTTGATTGAAACTCCTGCTTGTAAAAAAAGTTCTTTCCGACAGCAATAGACTTGTAATTTACTATGATATTTCAGGACCTGTTTATGCCTGTTAATAATATTTTGTCCTAGTCAATTCCTGTGTTTGTTTAGTACATATGTTCAAAGTATTATTTCTTAAAGGCTACTTTATTTCTGGATAAATTTCTTGTTTACGAAAGTCGGTACAATTAATTTGTGTTGTAGAGCAATGACAATGTGGAGAAGGAGACGAAGGAGGGGGTGGAGCCACCGGCAGTGTCTGTGGAAGTCTCACCCAAAGTCTTAGTTGATGTGGTCATTACTCTTTGTTCCGGCTCTAACCTAACAACAGAAGACAGGCAGCAGCTGGCGTTAGAGGCTCTGCTGCCCTCCCACCATCCTACCATATGTACGTGTCTCTCATCGTACATAAACCTGTCATAATCATTTTTATTTATATTTTGTATTTGGTATTGTTGTATAAGAGCAGGAACACTAGGATAATATTTATTGAATACTTATACATATTGGAAATCGGCAGAACTACCTTTGGGTATAAATCAACCAAACATTTAACACAAACTAGACAAACTTTTGTAGTTAATGACACCTTCTTCACGTAGGGTTGAAGAGAAAGTTGAATGTTGTAATTGTCACTTTGTTACATGTGGTTACTCAGTTATTTTAAAATAAGAAATTTGAAGTTACATAGAATTTGGAAAAAAACAAATTTTTTTATTAATTCAAAAAAAATTTTAAGATGTGGCTTACGTGACTTTAACCAGCTTGCCCATGAAGGGTGGTGCTGTGAGATGGGCAGGTTGGGAGCAGCAAAGATCTTGATATATTCTTTCATCAGAGCCTGCAAGCATTTTATATCCGGAGGGACAATATAACGCAATACGGGAGTCATTGGTAAAGTGTGCCAACTATTTACCTCATTGTTTTATTGAATTGTTTATCAACCTCTTTTATATGAACACTGTTTAACCAAACAGGAGCACAGTATTCTGCATAAGTGTAGATCAGTTACAAAAAGTTCTAGGCTTAAGCATCTCAAGTTGATCCTGCTATATGCTACTACACATTAACCCTCGTCTTCAGAGATGAGTGGATGGGGAGTACCTAGCCTGCACAAGTCAAAGGAAGGGTCTGGTTTACGGACGGCTCACCTATAGAAGTAGGTGCGGGTGCTGGGGTACACGGAAAGTTCTGTCTGTACCTCTAGGTGCCCATGCTACCGTCTTCCAAGTTGATGGCAATCATGACAGCCGCATAGGAAGAAATGCGTCTAGGTGGCTTCGGAGGAGTTGTGTCCATCTGTTCAGACAGTCAGGGACGATAAAGGCGATCATGGTGCCACGTACCAGCTCTAAGTTGGTATGGGAGTGCCAGGGTATCCTAGAGACTTTTGCCAGCGTAAACAGGTGAGACTCATATGGGTCCCTGGGCATGCTGGCATTGATGGAAATGAGAGGGCTGATGCATTGGCTAGGAGAGGGGCAAAGTGCCCTCTTCTGGGACCGGAGCTGGCCCTTGGCATTCCTTTCCAAAAGATTAAGACAAGAATTGATCGGTGGACCTCTGAGGAACACACTGGAAGATGGAGGACCGAGTCAGGCTCAGGCAGTCTTGTGCTCTTATCCAAGGACCGCTTCGCAGTTACAGCCGAGCTTTGCTGAGCTGTGACTGGGCCAAGGTGAGGGCGGTTACACAAATGCTTACCGGACATAATCTTCTTCACAGACATATAAAGATTATGGGCCTAACAGAGGACTCCACATGTAGGCTCTGTGAGGAGGATGAAGAAAGCTCCATACACATCTTGTGTCATTTGCAGCTCTCTCATCTCTTAGGTATGGGACTCTGGGTGCCGCTTTTCTGGAACCAGAGGACATCAGAAGGGCTACACTCGGGAAGATCCTGTCCTTCATAAGGGGGGCTGGTCTTTTGTGACACTGTCGCCAGGCTCGGGGCGTAAAGGGCCATTGAGTCTAGGCGTGGTGGGCTTGGTGACAGGACCACAACCCAGTGTATCTAACTAACTAACCAACCCTCGTCTTTGGCTTTCCAGATGCCTTTCTAAGGTGGATTTTGAAAGTGAAGGATCTGTCTAGAGTGACTCCCAAGTACTCTGGGAGTCACTTGCTCATTATATTTGAGCTGAGCTTCATGGAACAGGATGTCGAGTTTGTAATTAGCCATTCTGTTATTAAGATAGAAGCACGCTACTTCAGTTTTTGATAAGTTAGGTTTAAGTTTCTATTAATAAAATAATTTTTTAGAGACAACTTCCTAGAATGAGTTGTTGGAATATCAGCTTTATAGAGTTAAAAAGAAGTGGAGCTATAACAGATCCTTGGGGGAGGCCATCATGGGCTGTCCTAAACTGTTCTCATTCCTGCCAAGGAAAACTTTTATCATACGATCACTTAACAAAGTTTATAAGAGAAGACAAAGTAGCCAATTATATAATTTAACTAACAGTCCTTTCCTCCATGGTCTCGAATTTGGTATTCTTATATTTAATGTTAAACAATTTTTAAGTTTGATGCTCAGAATTATAACTTGATTTAATACATTCTTGAAAAACTATCTAAAAGCAATATTTATCATTGTTACTTTTCTCTTATGTCTTTAGTTGTTTATTAATGTTGATTCACTGTTGTACGTGAAATAGAAGTATACATTTGTGTAATTATTTTTTATTTGTTTTCAGTAAATGCAGCACCAGATGTATGGTTGAAGATTGTAAAATATTTCATGTTGGATGTTTATCACTTCATTGAAGACTTTAGTGACCAATTTATCAAAATTGTTATTGATGACTTCAGAGTGACAGCTGTAAGTACCTAATTTATGAGCATATATTAAAATCAATTATCTTGTAGTTTAAAAAATTACAAAATTTATATTTGTAACATAACACGAAATAAATGAAATAAATATTTTTTAGTGAAAAGCTACCGTAAAATAAAGTTGAACAAACACAATTTTGTTCAGTTAAGATCTTTTTAATACCCAAAACACTCATTCAAAATGCTTTAACTGTAGGATTACTAAAGTACCAATTTAGATAATTATTTTTGTTTATTGTAAGGGAAATTATGTAGCAGTTTCATCAAATGTATAATTTTTTAATCAAGATATTTATACATTTTGTAAATTTTTAATAAGCCACTGCTCCCAAAGTTGTTTTTAATTTTCCTAGTAATTCCCCATATACCTGATAATAAACACATTTAACACAAGATAGTTGTTTAAACAATTAAATGCTGTTTCAGCGCTATGAAAATGCAGTAAGAACTCTAGTGTGTGCCAACCCTGATGTGATGTTGCCCCCACTTGTAAGTCGAGCCCAGAAAGCTCTCACAGACCCAGCACTTCTCAAAGTAACAAAGGACGAGTACTTCACGTACCTAACTCCACCTGGAGAGCTCTATGACAAGTCAGTCATACCAGGGTAAGCTGTTGTTTTGACATATTGGGATACCCCTTGATTGAATAATGATTTATTTATTTGTTATTGTTATTTATTGTTAAGATGCCGATTGTCAAGATATGGGCTAATATGGATTTTATAAGTGTTGATAAGTGAATGTAGTCATTGTTACAAACTAAGACCGACTATTCCGTAGAAAGTGCCATTAATTAACAGCCCTCTGAAAAACAACTAGCTGATAATTACCAGCTGATCTCTTTTAAAATTTAGATCTGATTATAAATCTGATTGGATCTGACTGTAACCAACTGTAACTGTACTGCAGACCAATCTTGATAAATTTACATTGGTTACAATCCAGATCTCAATTTTGCTCATCTCTTGTTTCACATATCAATCTAAATTCCTTGATTTTACAACATATTAACTAACTTTGTTTCTAAGTGATATTTTGCCCTCTAGAGGCTGCTTCAGTCTTGAAAAGAAAGAAATGACTTCTCAACCACTTTATTCCAGGGCATCTGACAAGAGTTCCTCTAACATGGTTGTAGAATATTGCAAATATATAACTCGCAAGGCTTACTGTGGCACTTGGCTATGCGATGCGCAGTAGACTATCCTGCGTTTAATTGGATTGTTGACTCGTTTTTCTTTTTATTGATTTTTGTGATAGTTATTACTAATTAATAAATGTTGTGATTAAATTTATGCTTTTGTTTATAAATTAGTTAATATTTATTATAATAAATTATTATAATTTATAAGCAAATTTATAAAATTAAAGTGCCGATTTTCAGAGCAGACTGCAAAGACAGCATAGGTTGAGTTTAATTTAGCAGCCAGTTTAATTCAAATGAAAATGACATCTTTCATTGGCCGTGATAATAAATGTAAACACACAACAAAGGAGACAAAAAGAAATACTTTTCTACACAGAGGGGCGATGCATGCGTAGCTCAACGGGTAACACGGGAACTAAGAAATCAGTCACACGATGGAGGGGTATAGAGCAAGAGGCGCCCCGAAAGGCGAACAACCCGGCCGGTATACTACTAGCCTTTTGCGTTCGCTCGGTCAAAAGACTGTCCTCAAAACATTAGCCGCGCACAGTGCAGTATACATATACAGGAAGTTTTTAAATTCTGCAGCCAAACATCGGGATTTTGTTCAAGACATGAAAATAAACAAAACTGGCCTCAGCTGCTAGGTGAATAATGTCATTCATTTTGAATGTAGTATTTTTCTCAGCTACTTTTCCCTTCACGGCAGCCCATATTTTTTCAATTGCGTTAAGTTCCGGGTGATATGGGGGCAAACGCAAAACAATGTGGCCATGTTCTGCCAATAGATCGTCAACTTTGTATTGCTTCTCTTCTCCCCTTCGAACTCTTATAATTTTATAAAGTTCTGGTTTTGTTAATTTAGGGTCAAAGTTGATGTTCCGTTCATTTAACCAGTTAATCATTTCTGATTTAACAGTATTGCTTGTAGGCTGTCTGACACTTACTGTATTATGGTACGATGCATTATCCAATACAAGAACTGATCTGGGAGGTAGGTTGGGGATAAGCTTTTCCTTTAGCCATTTCATGTAGTTCTCGCTGTTCATCTCGTCATGGTATCACCGGTTTTTAAGCCAGTTTTCCACATCAATAAACCATTTGGAATAAATCTTTTATTCCAACCTGCATGGAGAATAATTAATCTGGATCCCTTTGATACTGGTTTTTTAAGACCTAAATTAGAATTATGTGAATCTATCCAGGGCTGTAGCTTCGTGTGTGTGCTATGAATGTAAGTTTCATCTGTAAAAATTATCGATCTACCTTCTGCTCTATATTGGGTAATTTGTCGTAGATATTTTAATCTTAAGAGTTTGATATCATGTCGTTCCACAAGTATTTTTCTGTTATCTTCAGTTGTCTTCCATTTGAATCCCATTTTATGCATGATTCGCCATAGAGACCTTGCGCTTCCCTTAAAACTAATATTTGCATTTTCAATTTCAATCATTATTTTTTTTACAGTTACACATGATTTATGCGTTATGTGATAATTATTTATCAAACGCCTCAAGGCATCCAAATCGAACGAATCTAGATCACACACTGACTTTTTCCTGTTCACATTTTTTTAGGCGTAAAAAATTCTGGAGGAGTAATTTTTACATCGGAGGAACTTTCTTTCAGAATTCTTTCTACTGATCGCCTGGAAACTTTAGTGGCTTCAACAACTTTATCTATTATTACTGACTTTAAATTATTTCCTTCTTGAATATTACAAAAATAATTATATACATTAAAAACAATTTCCCTACCTTGACTGTGTAGAACAGTTCCTTTACCACCTAACTTTGGCATGATAATACCTAATAATCGTTATTAATATATATCCACTATTATACACTCAATAGAAACTTAATACTATTAATCATTAATTAACTCAATGTATTCACAGTCAACACAATTGCACTAATCAATTAAAATCACAGTTTACTTTAACAGCTAACGGTGGGAAAAAACTGACAAATACTGACTGTACGGAAAGAGAGATACCGCCCAACTAAATAAATCTACAATGAGATAAAGGATTCTATGAAACAGCGCCGTAAATACTGCCTTTAGACCCAACCCTCAGTTTCCGGCAATTAAATGTTTGCAGGCACGTTAGTACACAAAAGGCAGGCGAAATGTGAAGTAGCGCGGCTCGCCTTCTGAGATGCCTCTGCCTCTAACAGTGATGGGACTGCCCTCCCTTCAACTCCTAGTATTATTCCCCTCAATGCAGGCCAAGTGCCATGGTAAACCTCATGAGTTGTACTGTTCATTGTAAGATTTGAGGTTATATAGGGAATGAATGTAACAGAAGAGATACGGCATCAGAGAGTTTGTATAGAAAGTACATCACAAGAAACTTCAATGGACAGTGGGGTGGAGCACTTCAGTCAAATGCAAATAAAACCATGCCTAAAATATTCCCGGGGAAAAAATACATAACTGCCCCAAGTTTTATAACAATCTGATGAGTGGTTTAGTGATGCATAAAGACCATACATACATTCTCTTTCATATTTACATAAATAGAATAAAAATAAAAAGTCTGATATTTGGTACTAAAATTAACATACACCTTGTATATTTTTTTAACAATATCACTGAAAAAATTGTATTTTGATCTGTACATTTCAGTATATTTTGCACTCTTAACTCATAAGAATAAACATCCTTAATACAGAAAATAGACCAGTCCGTCAAAAATTCTAACTGCTCATATCTTATAGTTTAAAAAATTACAAAATTTATATTTTTAGTTCTAACGTTTTTTTACTTTAATAATTTGTATTGCTATGTGAATTAAATTTAAACAGTGACTTGGGATTGTAAATGTTCTTTTGTAGACCTATTGGTATCAATTTGTCATTTAAGCGAATGAAGGGGAATGCTAGTGTTAAGTGTTGTAACAGTGTGGTGGGTATGTGGCAAGGAAGGAGAGCGAGTCAGTTCTCAACGCCAAGAATATGAAGCGTGAGAGCAAAGTCTACTCGTACAAGGAGCAGCAGGAGGAACTGGCGCTGAGACGAGAGTTGGAGGAGAAGCGAAGGAGAGAGGGAAAGATAAAGGAACCAGAGATGACACCTAAACAGAAGGAAGCAGTACGGATTCAACTTGAGAAAGAGGCAGCCATAAGACTTTCTCTCACAGAGGTAACAAGAATCTCAATTTTTTGTAGTCTTAAAATAAAACTAGATAAGTAAGTAATCATAAAAAAGGTGAGGAATTCGACTAGGGGTTAAGAGAATTGAAGAATTATAAGTAGAGATTACTTATTTTAAAATCAAAGGTTATGTTATACGGCACTAGGCAAGGACTTGTGTAGTAACAATTTAGGCACTTGCCTTATTGTGAAAATGTAATAATAACAGGGTCGCTACTCACCGGGAATTTCGGGAAAACCGGGAATTATGCTTGAATTTTACGCCACCTTGAAAAAACCTGGAAATATGCTTGAATTTCGGTTAACCATCGGGAATTCACATCGGGCGAGACGAGAGTAATTTGGTGATGTCAGCAAGGTTCAGACTTCAGAAGGGCTCCAGTTATGATAAGACTCGAGTCGACTCGGCACATGAATATGTTAAAAATAATACGGGTGGAATAGTTTGACTAAATGGTTGCAGCATCATTAGTTTTGACGTCGAAACAGTTGAATGAAACTGTTGCAGACAATATAATAGCTTCATGCACCGCATTTTGCCGAGGTCGGTACGCAAATCAATCAATGTCAAGTGTCACCACTTAGGTGGTTGTATTGCAGATATTATGTTGCATTGCAATTTACGCTGCAGGTTACGGTTGCTACTAAGTTTTGGGGATTTTCGTTTTGTTCTACTGGTATCTGACGATGCTCATTGTTGCTGTCTGTTCTACCGCAGCTCTCTGTAACATTTTGAAACCGTTTTGGTGCCGAATTATTGTTTCAAAGTAATGGTTGCGTTCTTTTTAAATAACGAAAAAATATCGACAACACGGCTGAGCGGGCGTGGGGTGATGGATTTGTTTTGTTTATGTTTACCATTACTGGCAACAACAGGCGGGCAGTAGTTAAGTAAGAAGAGAATGTGAACAGTCATTTATCACTAGCGAAGAGTGTATTTTGTTAATTAACCTTCCAGTTTATTTATTCAGTTATTATCAATGTAGTGCAGAACGTTTACTGAAACAATTTATTGTTGATAAGAACATTAATGTAAGTTCATTGGATATTGCTTCAAGTGTGGATCGTTTTGTGTAGTGGTTGAGGAATTAGTTTATTGACTTTAAGGTCTAGGCCTACTAACTCTAAAATCATAATTTTTGAATAAGTGGTTTAGTATTGTGTGAATTATTATTATTTATTAAAGCCGAAAAGGTTATTATGCGGTTTCTTGCCACCAAACAAAATTTGAAAACTACCTGAAATGGGTCAATAATTGACTATAATAATTTCTTGAGATATGCTTTTTATTCTGCGGAAATCGTATTTTATTAAAATATTTAAAAAACGAATGTCACAACTAGTATTTTTGATATATTCCTGTTAATTTAAATTATATTATAATCAATTTTTGTAATATTTTGATGTTTTTTTTGTGCTGAATACAAATTTGAAAACTATTTTGGTCTATAACAATTATTTCTTGAGATATAACTGAAAAACTACTTTCATGGCGAATCGTGATTAGCGGACATTGCACGATCATTATATACAACAGCTTTTAATTTTTAACAGGTTGTAAAAACCTAATTCACCCATATTCCTGCCGGAGTGATGGGGGCCGTCGAACACAGTACTGGGGTCGGAGTAGGCTGTTACTGGGGCCAGGCACAATAATTCAATGCAAATTACGAATTTTTGTTGAGTAAATAGACAGAATAAGTTCGGTTATGTTTGGTTAGGTCAGTAAAAAGTGTATTTTCCGGCCCAAAAATATGATTTGGTGGATAACCCAATTATATATTCGTATTCAGCATAAAAAAACTTATAAAATAAACATAAAATCTGTCGAAAAATAACTATTTTTAAAAAAGTTGGTTTTTTACTTTCTCCCATATAGGCCTAAATTAGCATAGAGAAAGTATTGTTATCTTCAAACAAAATTTATTTACAAGTTGGTCTAAAAATACATTTCAGGTTCCCTTGAACCCAAAAAAGTGGTTTAAAAAAATTTTTTTTCGATGTCTTATGTGTGTGCACTTTGCTGGGGACTAAACGGATAGATTGATTTTAACAAAATTTGGTATGTAGGTGTATATAGCCAATATCTCCAGACAGTTTTTCACTTTTTTGAAATTTTAGTTTTTTTATGGGCAAAAAACATACAATGGAATTTTCTCAAAAACCTCTCCAATAATTTTGATTAAATTTTCAGGAAATAATTAAATTACAACTAAAAACATTTTAGTAAAACCTGCATGCCTATAACTTTAATAGTACTTGAGTTATAACATTTTTTATAGGCAAAAACATTTAAAAATTCAAAATTGTCAAGCTTCATTTTACGATTTTGAATTTATAGATCATCTATTTGAATTTTATAGATATGAAAATTATATCCAAACAAATTTGTATACATTTTATTTTACTTATTAATTACCACCCCAATTAGGTGGGGCTGGAGACCAAGCCTGAAGCCACAGCTCAAGTTGTTGAAGGTTCTTTACATAAAATCTGGCTGTCATTAATTGAACAGCTGTTTTGAAGATTATTTTTTTCATACTTTTATTTAAATAAAAGAAGTGTTTCATCCATACATGCCTTAGAAATGTAATTAATTGAACATCTGTTTTTAGTAAAAAAATCTTACTTATCAAAGGGAAAGGGAGAAAGTTTTTGCCAATTGTACCTGGTACCATTTATTATGTTTTCAACTCGATTGTGTTATTGATATAACAATAATTAATTAAAGCTAGGCCTATTGCAAATAGTCCGTAGGCCTATTAGTAAAAATTGGATTGAAGTAAGTTAGGCCTATCACTAGATTTTGAGCCTTTAATCAATGAAATAAACAATTTGAAGCAACTGCTACTGTAATTCAAACCTAGGCTACATTTTATGCAATAATTCAATTTCTTTATTGCCTACAAGATTATTGACATGCCTAGCTATAAATCATATGCTTTTTTTTATGTATACTATAATAAATTATTATTCCAATTCAGAAATATATTCCTCTGTAAGTGCGCCTTGGATTTTGTTTGAAACCCCTTGG
This sequence comes from Stictocephala bisonia, assembly GCA_035578905.1. Lineage (NCBI taxonomy): Eukaryota > Metazoa > Arthropoda > Insecta > Hemiptera > Membracidae > Stictocephala > Stictocephala bisonia. The sequence goes on from JAQJVL010000007.1 coordinate 2,534,937, forward strand.
AAAAACCTTGAATTATGCTGGAATTTCTTTACATGATTGAGTAGCCACCCTGAATAAGAATTATAAATAAAAATAGTAAATAAACTAAAAACTGACAGAATTTAACATTTCCCACCCTTTAACTTCTCAACAAAAAAATGCTAAAAATGTTGTGATATTAATAACTAGGGGTCTACGATGCAGCAAATGTTTTTCGATTTGATGGAGCAATACGATTCAAAGAATTTTTATTTGATGCGTAAAAATCAATATAAGTAATCGAACATTCCACTAAATTTTAAAAGTTTATTCGTGAGGTTTGTTAAATTAGAGCGATTTTGCTCATCAGATTTAAAACATCAAAGTACTAGTTCCTAAAGACACACCAATAAATATTATTAATTAAAAAGGCATTTATTCTTAATAATTTGTCATTTTGGTGTATCAAAATAATTCAGAGACATTGATATTGCTCATACATTGTAGCTCTAATGATGCTTCACATTACTTTTTATGCATTTTTCGATGTATCCCACACCCGTATTAATAACGCATAATAATCTTCAGTAGAACAAATTCTTGGAGTAAATATATTTTTAGATAAACATACTTTTATTGCATTTATTTCTTAAGAGATTGATTATCAAAATATGGATTAATAGTGTACAATGATGAACATGGATTTAAGCAAATTTTAGTGATAAGAACCAAGGAAGACTTGTTACTCAGGAAGTGTAATTAATTAATTACTATTGACAAAGGAATAACGGAGGACAACCAGAAGAGAAGTTGAGTATTTTTGATTTCATAAATGGTATTCCTTCAGGGCTGTGTGTGAAATTTACTTAACAAGTCAAGTTTAGTTATCCCCAACCATAAGCTGTGTTGGGGATTTGAATGTTAGAAATGCACTCCACAGTCCCAATCCTTAGCTACAGAGCTACCACGCCAGCAATTCTATATATTGACAAAAACTGAACTGTATATCAAGCCTACAGTGTTAACATGTCATATTTCCTAACCTCTACAATCACTTAATAGATTGTGTTTTTTTTTCTTCTTTTATAGCTCCACGAAGAAGTCAGCAAAACTGTGAGTATGGTGGAAGCAGCCAGCCATTCTCCCTCGTTACTTCTTAGCTACCCCTCTCTAATACCGTGCATACTGAAAGGTCTGCAGTCTCCGCTGTCAGCGTCTTCTCTGGCTGCCCTGTATGTAACATTACGCCACACGGCCTGTCCCTCTCAATTGGCTGAACTGGTGTCACACGTTACGCTACGGCTTCAGAAACCAAAGTGTGACCTAGATGCAGCGTGGGAACAGGAAGACCTGGGTGAGTCTCTTATTGTTAGTGCTAGAGCCACTTGGTAGAGAAATGAGAGGTAAAATACAGTTTATATGATTGACAATATTCCTTGCGATAAGGCAAAAATCATTCATAATTCTACTACTACTACTATTCTTATTTCTCGTGGCTTTTATTATGTTACGAATTTTTTTGTTTTTAATTAAAAATCTTGTGTGCATTCTTGACATGATTTTACTAAAGTATCATAATCCATAAGAATTTTTTAGCCTTTAACTGAATGAGTAAATATCAGTTTTAAAGCACCAGATTGTTTGTAGAGATTTTGGAAGAATATTACTTGTCACAATTAAGATAGTTCAAAATACTTCTCAAAGTATAATATCACAACATTCAAAAATTACTGGATATTAAAAACTGAGTTCAATTTTATTATTTACTTTACATGTTACGAGGGTCGTCCAGAAAGTAAAGAACGATTATGCATCACATGCGGCGCTGATCCCCCACCACTGCGACTTACCTATTGTACACGCTAGTTACCTCTGGCTGTCCGGTCAGTGTGAGCCGAGTTTTGTTCCTGTGCGGTCACACGTCTTTGCTCTGTAAACTTTCAAAATAGCGGCGCCCATTGAAAATCCTGCAAAGTGTGCAGTGTCATTCGGTTTTTGAAGCCTCAAAATGTTCGGACTATCGAAATTTATAGGCAAATAAACACTGTTTATGGTGAGAATGTAAGGAACGAATCTTCAGTGAGGAAATGGTGCATTATGTTCAACCAAGGAAGAACCAATGTACACGATGAAGAACGTATTGGGAGGCCATCACTTGTGACTGAGGAATTGAAGAAAAAAGTTTACGACAAAATTCAGGAAAACCGGCGATTCACTTAAACCACTTTAAAAGACGCTATTCCAGACGTTTCTCGATCCCCCTTACATAAAATTGTGACTGAGCATCTTGGGTATAAAAAGATGTGCACTTGGTGGGTTCCAAAGTTTCTCACAGAAGTCCACAAGACTAAACGAATGGGCGCAGCCCTTGAACTTCTTACCCGATATGATAGTGATGGTGAACAATTTCTCGATCGTATTTTGACTGGAGATGAAACTTGTGTTTCGTACAAAACTCTGGAAACAAAGCGACAATCCATGGGGTGGCATCATTCAAACTCGGCCTCAAAACCCGTAAAAGAAAAATCGAATCTGAACACAAGAAAATTTATAGCAACTGTTTTTTGGGACCGCAAAGGTTTAATCCATGTCGAGTTTTTGCCAAGGGGAGAAACGATAAATTCAGAAGCCTATTGCGAAACCCTTCAAAGACTCAGATGTGCAATACAGAACAAAAGACGTGGCATGTTGTCAAAAAAAGTTTTTGATGCATGACAATGCTCGGTCCCATGCATCGGTACGAACCCAGCAAGAACTTCAAGGTCTAAAGTGGGAAATTTTTGGACACCCTCCCTATAGTTTGGACCTCGCGCCTTCAGATTACCATCTGTTCCCGAAACTTGACAAAATTCTTGGGTGGGAAGTAGTTTGGAAACGATGAAGAACTGAAAGAAGAAGTGACATCCTGGCTCAGATCTTTGGTGGCTGAAGAGTATAACACCAGCATTGAAAAACTGATTCCTCGGTACAATAAATGCCTTGACAACCAAGGCAACTACATTGAGAAGTAGGCTAGGTTACTGTGAATATGTAAATAAAGTTCTTTGTTGTTATCTTTTGTTTTTAATTTTTTATACCAAAATGTTGTTTACTTTCTGGAAGACCCTCGTATTTATGTACAAAATAAAAATTATTCATTGGGGTTTAATATCCAAATAATGTTTCAGAGAAAGCAACTCGTCGCACAATTTCCCTGCTGAACCGGGTGACAACGGTGAAAGGCAAAGGTGGGGGAGGTAATCAGCGACTGAGCGGGCCAGCATTCTGCTATTGTTTCCCTTTGATACGTTCTGCACTTATCCATGCAATGCCAAAACCTGAGGATCCACTCATCACACTAGGACTGCAGATTATGTCAGAGCATGCTCAAATACGGAGCACTGGTGCAGCGTTCGATCTTTACCATCCTCGTCTCCTACCAAGCAAACAGATGTTCGACCTCCTTATCGATCTTATCAGTGAGTTATTTTTTACTGTTTATGAATTTATTTAAAAACGATTTTTAAAACAGTTATTAATATTTTCTGACATTGTAAAATTCTTAATCCATTTGGAGATGGATTCTATTTCCATTTATTTAATTAAAATATGCTATCCATCGTTACTTGTCTGTTTTATTTACTTAGTACTACTGCTTATAAAACTTGTAAATAAATTAAAAAATAACAAATCCCTTAGAAGTGAGCTTGCTTGGTCCTCAGCTTATTTGTGAGCAAGAAAAACTAACAATTTTTGTATGGACTAGTTTATTATCATAAGTAAAATAAGAGTTGCAATATAACCTAAAAGCAGTTAAAATAAGTAATCAAAGTTGATTTATATCCACATTAATGTAACAGAGTAGGACTGGGATGAAAAAAAATCCCAGTGTAGAGGGGAGCTGTCAATAACAAATAATTGGGAGTTGTTGGAAGATATTCATCCATAATATAAAATTAAGAAGAGTAGAAAGGAAACTGTCCATAACCTGTAAAAATTCTAAGAGGGCAGTTCCAGGAATAGAATTTGTGGTGGGACTAACAATATTTTGAAAGAAATGTTGCTGGTAAATTACAATCTAACTTATGTTTTACAAAATAAAACAGTACAAGTAAACGTCGCACAACACAAATGTATTTGTGTTGTGTGACGTTTACTTGTACTGTATATATACCAACACGTATTATGCTAATTAAAAAACTATTTACAAAATAAAAAACCATAAAATCTCTGGCATCTAATAAACACATCATGGCCTAATCTGCCGACAAAGTTTCATAGAAGTATGTGTGAATACAAATGTATTCAGAAAAACATATTTAATGGATCATTATTTTTATGTTGTTACAGACCACACAACAGGAAGGGTACAGCAACAAGCAGTGTCTACCCTTCTAGACGTAGCATCGTCGTGTTCAGGAGAGGAGGGCTGTGCCAGGGCTACTGCGGAGGAGACAGACTGTCTACTAGGGGCTCTACAGAGCACTTCTCACGTTGTGCGAGATTCTGGCCTGAGGGTAAGTAAATACCTAATTGGCAAAGTAATGTTTTTTCCATTATGTCCAATCCTATAATATTTATTAATACTCTATATAGCGTACCTTCTTATGTTACTGTTTGCTCTTGCTATTTCAACAATTTATCATATTCAGTAGTACTGCAAAAGAAAAGGTTAGTTGTGTTGTTTTGCAAGAGGAACTTTGTTATTGTTTCAATATAAATTTTTTCTCACAGGATTAATGGTAATTTAAAAAATGACTTGTATAAATAGTGTAACATTACTAATTAATTTTGGAATATCTTTCTACACCAATAATTGCTTGAGGACCATAATCTCAAATGCCAGAACTGGAGAACTTTATCACTGGCAGAAAATACTTGAAAGAGGTGAAATGGACATGGATAATAGAAAATGGCTCGATATATAATGGCTAAAATTTAAAATTCAGTAAAAGAAATTAAAGATGGAAAAAAGGTTCAGTAAGTGATGAATATAAGCTCCTCAAAATTCTCCACCAAAACACTGACAGAGTAGCCAACAAAATTGATCATGTAAATGAACTTCTATTCAGCACTAAACCAGACATACTTATTCTTACAGAACATGGACTAAAACAACCTTTCTTGTTTAACACACGACTAACTGGATATACACTTATCATAGACTTTAGCAGGAAACATCACCAAAAGGGAGGGGTTGCAATATATGCCAGTGAAAACACCTCACTACACTCTGAGGCCATTGAAATATCTGATCTTTGTAGAGAACTGACATTAGAAGGTGCACTAGTAAAAATCAAGACTGAGCACACGTGTGTTTATGTTCTGGGGATCTACAGAAACCAGGGAAATCTGGAAGAAGACCTTGAGATGATGTCGGAGATATTAAACAAAATACCGTCATCAAAATACCCGGTGCTAATAATGGGAGATATTAACATTGACATTATAAAAAGTGGACCTGACCAAAAACACCTGTCAGAAATTCTCCTAAGTCGTAACATGACACGACTGTCTCTTCCTCCTACTAGAATCACACCTACATCAAAAACCTCCATAGACTGTGTCTGTACAAACCTGGGTCATGAATACTTAAATGTGACCATCATTAATACAGCAATATCAGATCACACTGCCCAATTATGTACAATTAGAAACATAACGAAACACAAAGATCAGCTCTTGACTTCAGAAAATAGAATACTCAGTTCGAGAAACATCATGCACATGGGGAGAATACTAGACCTACAAAACTGGAAAACAGTTCTTGAGTCGGTCTCTGTAGATGATTCATACGAGAACTTTTGCAAGATTCTGACAAATGCTTTAGACATAACCTGCCCTGTCACAAAGTCAAAAAGGAAAAGAACAAAGCAAAACGTTACCGCAGACAGAGAGACAGTTCAACTAGAGAACATCTTCCTTAAGGCACTTGACAAATACAACCTGACAGGACGAGAAGAGGACAAGTACGATGCAATGGCAAAGAAGAAATCATATGATTGAAACTAAGAACTGTCAAACGACTAGAAGTAGCAAAAAACATTGCCCTATCAAATGACAAACCAAAAACACTTTGGAAAATCATTAACAATGAAAGGAAGATGGGACAAATAAAAATGCTACCAACAACTTTGCATGTAGAAGGACAGGAAGTAAATGAACCAGCTGCCATTGCGAACCATCTAAACGATCATTTTATCATGATCGCAGATAAAACTCTGAAACAAAATGGGCAGATCAACACTACTCTCCCAGTCCCCCAAAACCAACATCATAATATACCAAGCCTTTTCTTGCACCCAACTACAGAACAGGATTAACAGGATTAATTAGTCAATGTAATTAACACTTTCAAAGCAAAAACCTCTGCAGGAGTGGACGGAATATCAGCAAAAATTGTTAAAGCTTGCAAAGAACAAATTCAGCTACCTCTAACTGACATTGCTAACAAGTCTTTTGCCCAAGGAAAATTTCCAGAACTACTAAAAGTAGCAAAAGTCTACCCGAAATTTAAGAAAGGTGATGTAACCGATGCAAACAACTATAGGCCCATCTCCCTTATCAGTACATTTTCTAAAGTGATAGAGAAACTTGTCCTAGCCAGACTATTACAACATTTGCAACAACTGAGACCCATCCCCCCCACCAAAGCTGGGAAGCGTGCCAACTGGGGGATGGCTCAAAACGAGTAAAGCGATGGGATCACGGGTGGCAGTTGGAGGGTCAAAATAAAACTCGGCAGCTGAGCAAAACTAATTTATTACCAACGAGAACAAAAGTTAACTGAACAAAAAACGGCAGAAGGCCACAATATCAATTCGCACTTCAAGAAATAACAATAAACACTAAAATTAACAAGATAAGACACAAAAGCTACAAAAACAACAAACTCAACAAATACCAAAATTACCAATTAACAACTACATGGCCTATCTGCAGTTTAGCCGGAGACCCCCAAAACGTAAGATAAATTTAATGCCCACATAAAAGTGAAAATTTAGAACCTTTGAATCACAACACTTAAACCGGCAATTTAGCCCACATATCCCTTGATTCCACCGAGGCCAGGGAGTAAGCCGGAATCCCTGGGCAGCTCCGAATAAGAAGTTAAGCAAAAGCACAATAATCCCCTTTTGGTGAGTTGAAAAATTAAACAATTAAAAAGAAAATCTAACACGGTACCGTTCGAGTAAAAATGCACTTCAAGACATCTATAATACAATTAACAACAACAAAAAATAAATAACGATCACTAGGCCTAAACATATAAATAAATAAATAACCTACTTTAACAATGGGTACCTAACAAATTTAAAAATCTAAACAAATGTAACAAGAAAATAAACTAATTAAAAATAAATAACAATAAATATTAACACTAAGTTCTTTTGTATTTTAAAAGTTTTTTTTTTCCTTTAGTCCCTATGGCTGTGTTGAATAGAGTCACTGTTCCAGTTTAGGCCTAGGCCACATTCAATAGTTCGGCACCTTTATTTTTCTTTTTATTTCACATCGAAACCCCCAGCTCAGCTGCCGGGAAAAACGACATAGAACGCACTGACCTGAGGACAAAAGACTTCTACCACCAAAGATGTAGAGCGGGTAGAGGGCGACTCCAGGCTCCAACATGGTCCTCAGGCCAGGCTAGCAGTGCAGATGGTAGACAATCCCCGGACGGCAGGCCGAGGGCTGAACGTCCCACTCAAGGACCCTGGACTGCAAGGCAACCACAGCACATTAAAAACAGTCCAGCCACAACAACAAAAATATTACACATAACAACTAAAAATATAAGGGTGCCTGATTTAACAAAACTTAACATGAAGAGACAAACTTATACATGATTGGAGCAACAAGACAGTGAAAGATTAACTTTAGGCTATGAAAATTATGTTGGAAAACAGATTTAAGACAAACTACAACTTAACAAATTACCAAAGGATTAATTACGTATATGGACTTAAAATGACCAACTGAAAACTAGGCTATGGAAACAGGGGCAATATGTTATAACATGAAAATCAAACTAAAGATAGGCTAGGTAATTGTCAATGAACAAAAATATGATATATCGGTAACTCCAACTGAAAAAAGGCTCAATAAACATTATACAGAATTACAATTGAAAATAAAACAAGATATAATAAAGCAATTACTGGTAAAACTGTAACATTGAGCACATGGCTTTAACCTAGTCTGAGAAACATCTAGACAAAGAACACAAAATTTAACAAAACCCTGAAACACAAGCAAGAACGATTAATATTATTGAAACAAAATATTCTCACCAAAAGGGTGATTAAATATTAGAAATTACAAAAGAACACTTACGTTTTAGGAGCCTTAGCCGATCATATTAAGGAGGTTCGGCCGCCGAGACACAACTAGCACTACTAGAACAATCTAGAAGATGGCCAACCTGACAGCCAAAGGCTGGAACACGGAACGAACGGATCCGGGCCAACAGCCACCAAATTACGCGAATCGCAGGGCATGAGCGATCTCAGGCAGCCCGGCAGCCAACGACGAAAAAAAACGAAATGTACCGGTCAAAAGACCCGGTACACAACACAACCTGTTAAACAACAAACAGCATGGCTTTATGGCAGGAAAGTCAACATCTACAGCCATAGTTGACTTAGTCGAAACTATTATTGACCACTTAGAATCTGACAACATTCCTATGGCAATACTCCTTGACTACGGTAAAGCTTTCGACTGTCTGGACCATAATCAACTTCTGAGAAAACTTAAGAACCTGGGCATTGAGGAAAAGGCAGCTGACTGGTTTGAGAGCTATCTTCTCAACAGAAAACACATAGTAGAGATTAAACACGTGGATAAAGGAACAATTCAGTGTGTCAAATCGAAAACCCAGACTACAACTAGAGGTGTGCCACAAGGTTCAGTACTGGGGCCAGTCTTGTTCATTTTATTCACGAATGACTTCCCCTCACTTGTACAAAACCATAGTACACCGCTTATGTATGCCGATGACACAGTGTTACTGCTAGGCAGTAACAATCCAAATACTATAGCAACAAATGCTACCACAGCTTTAAACACAGCTATCAACTATTGCAAGCAGAACAGCTTAGTTGTAAACCAATCAAAGACAAAACAGTTAATTTTTGGAAACAATAAACAAACAGTGACAAGACTGCCAGACCTAGAAATTACCGATAGCACCATCTACCTTGGCATCACACTCGACAAACATCTAACCTGGACACCTCATGTGGATAACCTCTGTAAGAAATTAAGCACAGGAATCTATGTCATAAGAAGAATCAAGACCATTAGTGACCTCAACACTGCCAAAATAGCCTACTACTCTCTTTTTGAAACACATCTCCGATATGGGCTACTGGTCTGGGGCAACTCATCCAAGACAAATGTGCAACGTATACTTATTCAACAGAAGAGAGCTATAAGGACACTTTGTGATCTATCACCCAGAGAATCCTTTAGGGAAAAGTTCAAGGAGCTCAAAATCCTAACTATCGTGAATCTGTACATACTCGAAACTATTACATATGCTAGGACAAAGACTCTGAACCCTCTCAAAACTGGATCACAACTGCACACATACAACACCCGACATGCAACAAACTACTGCCTCCCTGTACACCGCCTGACTAAATATGAAGAGAAGCCAAGCTATATAGGATCCAAGCTTTGGAACCATCTTCCAGCAGCAGTGAAGGGAACAGACGACCAACACCTGAGACAACGGCTTTGCCACTGGCTTAAAGAACATCCCTTTTATTCTCTTGATGAGTTTTTTGTTCTTGTTTCAAATAATTTTTAATCACTTGACTTATTATTGACAGTGTTCTATTAATTTATGAAACTATTCCACATGTTATATTTGACGCAAAACTGTTCTTGAAGAATATGTTAATAAAGAATATTGTCTATTGTCTATATGTCTTTGTATCTGAAATAAGGGAAGATAAAAAAGATTATTAGTAGCGTAGTGTATTAAAATATAAAAAGTTGAAAATTGTCATAACACAACGATTTCAGAGGAATAATAATGGCAACAATGCCATAGGAAAGAAATACAATGAAACTTAAACAGTTCAAAACAACAAGTTTAAGTGCATGTACCAATAATGATTTGAAAAATAATGACTTTGAAGATTTAAAAAATTAATAAGATTTGAAAAATGATTAGTGTGGTCAGGAATTTTGATTTTACTATGTCATATTTTTACCATATGAATTGGAATTTTTACAGTACATTTGTTAACATTTTTTAAACCAAAAATTTAACTACCCACCCCACCATACATTTAAAATTGGTTTAAACCCTCCCACCCATCTATACACATGTTGTGGTATTGACCCTCCCGCCCATCCATACAATTATGAGTTTTAACTTTCCCGCCATACTCATACATGCAGGCCCACGGTCGGGTTGATAACCACTGCACATGTATGGACAAGTGGTTCAATACCAGTGTACTTGTAAGGGTGGATGGGGTTGAGTCCAATACCACTGTATGTGTATGGCTACTTTTACGTTTTAGCAATTATTTTATCACAAGTAGTTCTTACGTGTTATGATTAAGTAATTATTAGATTCGTCTGTGTCATATTTTGTAATTGAATCATCCTTTCCAGGCGTTAACAGTGATTGTTCCTGCTCTTCCAAAGCAAAGCGAAAATGAAGAACTCTATTTAAGGTTGACTAGAAGAGTTTGGGTGGCCAAGTTTGATGTTGCCGAAGAAAATCGGTTAGATCAAATTACTGTATAATTAATTTACATTTTGTTTCTAGAAAATAAACCAGTAATTTTACACTGTATTAAATCACACAATTTTGTGTATATGTATTTTTATTGACATCATACTTTCGTTGCAGGATGTCAGTACAATTTACTGACTTCACTTTTTTATAAATTTATGTTAATTTTAAGTTTTATGAAGAAACTTGACTTACTTACTGACGATACAGTGCAAATTGTTATAGTACAGATCACACTGTTTGAAAGACAATAGTTGCTCGAAGCCACCATACATGGACAGTAACATCTAACTGACAAAATTGTCAATTAGTTGTAATCACTTAAGCAGTGTATTTAGAAAAATAAATGCAGGGTGGCTACTCACCGGGAATTCCGGGAAAACCTGGAATTATGCTTGAATTTTACGGCGCCTTGAAAAAACCTGGAAATATGCTTGAATTTCGGTAACCATCGGGAATTCTCGTCGAGAGAGACGAGTGTAATCCGGTGACATCAGTAAGGTTCGGACTTCATGGCTCCAGTTAAACTCAAGCGATAAGTTCGGGTAACCTCGTCAAACTTCGTATGATAAGACACGAGTCGACTCGGCACATTGATATGTTCAAAATAATACACATGGAATAGTTTTACAAAACGGTTGCAACCGAAACAGTTTTAACGTCGAAACAGTTGAATGAAGCTGTTGCAGACAATATGATAGCTTCACCCACTGCATTTTGCGAGACACGCAAATCAATCTAATGTCAAGCGTCGCCTCTAAGATTTGTTGACATTCTGTTGCAACTTACGCTGCAGGTTAAAGTTGCGACTAAACTTTAGGAGTTTTCGTTTTGTTCTATTGATATCCGATGAAGCTCACTGTTGCTGTCTGTTCTGCAGCTATTTGCAAAATTTTGAAACGTTTCGGTGCCGAATTATTGTTTCAATGAAACTGTTGCGTTCTTTTTAAATAACGAAAATACATCGACAACAGGCTGGGCGAGGATGGGCTGATGCATTTGTTTTGTTTACGTTTACCATTACCGGCAACAACAGGTAGGCAACAAGAAGAGATAATGTGAACGGTAATTTATCACCTGCGAAGAGCGTGTTTTGTTTATTTATTCACCTTCCAGTTTATTTATTCAGTTATGATCAATAAAATGCAGAATTACTTAAACAATTTATTGGATAAAAACATTAATATAAAGTTCATTGGATGTTGTTTTAAGTGTAGAACGTTTTGTGTTGTAGTTTATTGACTTAAAGGTCTAACTAACTCTAAAATCGTAAATTTTGACTAAGTGTTTTAGTTTTGTGTGAATTATTATTTATTAAAACCAACAAGGCTATTATGCAGTTTCTTGCCACCAAACAAAATTTGAAAACTACCTGAAATGGGTCAATAATTGACTACAATTTCGTGAGAATTTTTTATTCTGCGGAAATCGTTTTTACCGAACAATTCGAAAAAACCAATGTCACAACTTTTAGTATTTTATCATATTTCCGTTAATTTAAATGGTATTTTAATCATCTTTTTTTATTTTGTTGTGTTTTTTGCGCTGAATACAAATTTGAAAACTATTTTGGTCTATTACAAATATTTCTCGAGATATAACGGAAAAACTACTATCGCGGCGAATCGCGATTAGTGGCCATTACGCGATCATTATATACAACTATTAATCACAAAAACCGAATTCACCTATAATTCCGCCGGAGGGATGGCCGGCAGGCCGTCACGGAGGCCAAACACTCGAATTTAACGCAAATTATGAATTTTTGTTGAGAAATAGAAAATTAGGCTATATTAGGTTGTCAGTAAAAAATGAATTTTCGAGCTGAAAAAATAATTTTACTACAAAACCATTTATATATTTGTTTTTAGCATAAAAAACATGAGAAATAAAAAAAATTTGTCGAAAAATAACGATTTTTAAAAAAGATGGTTTTTTTTATATCAAATAAAATACTAGTCTTTCGATTTTTCGGTAAAAAACGAGTTTTCCGCGGATAAAATCAAACTCCTCAAGAGTTTTAAACTCATATTTTACTACTTTTTCAACATGAAATCGCATTTTCAGAGGTGGCAAGAAAGTGCATAATTACCCTATTTTGGTCTATACAAATTATTTCTCGAGATATAACGGAAAAACTACTTTCGCGGCGAATCACGATTAGCAATCATTATATACATCAGATTTTAACCACAAAAAACTGAATTCACGCATACTCCTGCCGGAATGACGGACGGTAGGCCGTCACGGAGGCCAGGCACAATAATTCAACGCAAATTACGTTGAATATAAAATGACATTTAATTTCATTTTGAATTACACATTGAATTTAACTTTGTTAAATTCCAATAAAACCAATTCAATATGATTTCAGTTTATTTATAAATTTCTTGGTATTGCAAAACATTTATTAGCTAAAACAGATATACAATAGAACAAATATCGGAATAGCATTATCTAAACAGAATCAACAAATGAATATTTTATATATCTAAATACTAGGAACATTCACATTAGATGTCTGTTTGTTGAGACACACATCTATTTGTTGAGTAAATAGTCATGATAAGTTTGGTTATGTTGGTCAGTAAAAAGTGTATTTTTTAGGCGGAAAAAAAAAATGTTACTGGATAACCCAATTATATATTCGTGATTAGCATAAAAAACATTTCGCGGAAATTACGTATTTTACTGAAAAATTCGGAAAACTGATATCACAACTTATAGTATTTTTGACATATTTCTGTTAGTTTAAATAGTATTTTAATCATCATTTTTTTTATTTCGATGTATTTTTTTGTACTGAATATGAATTTGGTCTATTACCATTATTTCTTGAGATATAAAGAAAAACTACTTTCGCAGCGAATCACGATTAGCGGCCATTACGCGATCTTTATATACAACAACTATTAATCACAAAAACCAAATTCATCTATATTTCCGCCAGAGTGACAGCCGCGGAATTTTTGTTTTTTTTTTTTTGAATATTACATTTGTTGGTAATTTATATTTTTGTTGAGTAAATAGACAATTAGGACAAGTTAGGTTATGTTTGGTCAGGTAAGTATAAAATGCATTTTTCAGGCTAAATAAATAATTTTACTGCAAACACAATTATACATTCGTGTTTAGCCTAAAAAACATGTGAAATGGAAAAGAAATTTGACGGAAAACTATATTTTAAAAAGTTGTTTTTTTCACTATCAGATAAAAAACTAGTTTTTTTCGATTTTCTGTTAAAAAAGAGTTTTCTGCAGATGAAATCAACCTCCTCAAAAAAAAAAAAACACACATTTCACCACTTTTTCAACAAGAAATAGTATTTTCAGAGGTGACAAGAAATTGCATAGTCACCAAAACATGTAAAATGAAAAAAAACCTCCTCAAAAATTCATATTTCAATATTTGTTCAACAAGAAATTGTATTTTCAGAGGTGAAAAGAAATTGCATGGTTACCAAAACATGTAAAATGAAAAAAAGTTGTCAAAAAATAATGATTTTTAAAAATGTGGGTTTTTCACATACTTATCAGATATAAAACGAGTTTTGTTTTCAACTCATCGTGTTATTAATATAACAGTAATTAATTAAAGCTGGGCCTATCGCAAATAGTCCGTAGGCTTATTAGTAAAAATTGTATTAAAGTAAGTTAGGCATATCACTAGATTTTGAGCCTACTTATCAATGAAATAAAAAATTTTAGGTAACTGCTAATTAAACCTAGGATACTTATGCAATAATTCAATTTCTTTATGGCCTACAAGATTATTGACATATCTAGCTATAAAACGTGCTTTTTTATGTATTGTACTATAATGAGTGATTATGTCGATTCAGAAATATTTTCCTCTGTAAGTGTGCCTTGAATTTTGTTTGAAACCCCTTGGAAAAAACCTTGAATTATGCTTGAATTTTTTGTACATGATTGAGTAGCCACCCTGTAAACGTGATACTATATTATTGATAGGTTCAATCAAAATACAGTAATCTCTTACCAGGGCTTGTTAAATATTTCTGTTACTGAAAGGAGAACAGAATACAGTAAAAATGGTTTCAAGTATAGATAACAATGAATTCATTATTATATTGTCTTTCCAATGTTAAGTATAGTTATAATTAAGTGTTTTTATGTCTAAATGGTAAAATTTACAAACTCGAACTTATAACCTTCTTCATAGTGCAATAGGAGAGATGGGGCACAGCAAGTATACCTTAGGAGCATAAGTCCACTAACAGGGGGAAATGTACTAGCATAATACATCGCCGGCATGGTGGCTCAGTGGCTTCGAACTGCAGAGGGCATTGTCCAAGGTTCGAATCCCAACTGATCCAACGGTTGGTACTTCACTCATCGAATAAAGTTTACGCTCAGGGTTGTAGGCCCATATAAACGGGTGAATGAAGTTTAAATTTAAAAAAAAGAAATAAAAAAAATATAGCTCAGTTTGACATGTCACTGACATCTTTATCAGGTGAAAAGAGAGACTGCTATTAATTTAGCAGTAGCCTAGTGCCCTGTTACTTAACCTCAAACTTGCTTCATCAATAACTGCCTTGATTTTTAAAAATATATTTTTGTTTTTGTTACATCAAGGTTCAAATTAAATTTGATTGCTCTTTTGTAAGTTTTGTTCTTTTTTTCCTTCTGTGCATTTTATCAACAACAGACAAGGCTTGCTAAATCAATAGCAACCCTGAATTTAGTTTTTCATCTTCTCGCCATAGTTCTGATAGCAATGATGCCAGATGACTCATGTTGAGACAGCTATATATCCTTATTTTTATTTCATTAGTAAATAGTCATCATTAGGTTAGGTTAAAAGGCAATAGGCCAGGAATTAGTATATTGGAGAGATAGGACATCAGCAAACTTACCTACTCACCTGAAGAAAGTGCCAGTGGTACTGAAAATTGGTGTGATTATGTGATTCTTTTGTATATATTCCTACTACTCTGGTGTTAGTGAACTTGTCTTCTAAGGTAAGTTTGCTGATGTCCTATCTCTCCAATATACTAAATAGTACATCAGTAATTGTGTGAAAAAATATTAAATGGATCAAATAATTTTTATTCAGAAGTCAAGAACTCATTTTACCTTAGCAGGAGCTGAGATGTTAACTGTAAAACAGATGACGTGTTAAACATTAATGTTGTGTGACAGGCAGCTAGCGGACAAGCTGTGGGAACGGGCCAGGCTCAAGTACGACACTGAGACACTGTGTGATAGCCTGCTGAACGATGTAGTCCACCCAGTGCCTGTGATACAGGAGGCAGGAGCTCAGGCGTTAGCTGCATTGCTGCATCAAGCGAGCCCACATCTTACCGATGTTGTTTTAAAGAAACTACTCAACATCTATCATGAAAAATTAGCGGTTAGTTATTTATTGTCGATAACAATATTTATAATGTTATATCATTGGTTAAGTAAGACCTGATGAGGAGCATCCAAATACAAATTTTGGTTAACTTTGTAATATTCCTTTAGGTACTTTGGGCAGAATTTTAAGTTTCTATTTTTAAAACTTTAAATTTAGTACTTCACAAACACTTTATGACATATAAATTAGAGAATTTTATTCAGAGTAAAGGAACATTGTGCAGTTCTCAATAATGTTCATACAAAGGAGAAATACGTACTTACATTTCACAAAAGGTGATGCCATTATCTTTAACCTTACTCTACCCATTCTCCTTAGTTTATTGATCTGTGCTGTGAATTTATTCAGATAGAGTAAGGGGAGGAACAGTACAGTGCAAGATGAACATTTATATCAACCTCCAGTAAAGCCAGGATTCAAACTTGCACAATCTCTAAATTAAATTTGAAGTCATGATGCCTTAGACTGTTTAGCCACCGCCTCGCCCAAGATTGATAATAAGCTTGTTTTTCTAATCTGTGAGAATGGCAATCATTGAATAATGTTTTGAACTGAGGGGTCTAATGTCGAAGGTTCGAATCCTCTGCTGATTTGATAAACCTTAACGTAAGACGTGCATACATATTCCATCTTATACTGTCAAGGAAACAATCTGCCTAATTGGAGGTGACTGGGGCTTGTGGTCACTTGACTGTGGTCGACACCTTCCTGGGTGAGATTGCAGCCCGTGCGGGTTGTGGTTGGCCGCAGATAGACATCAGTTAGAGTGGGTGGAATGGTGTGTTGTGGAAAATTAAACAAAATTGTAGAAACTCGTTTTTCATTCTTTATTTTTTTTAACAAATTAAACTATTGTATTTTTTATAGCGTTGTAACATGGCAAGGAAATTTCTATGACCAGCATATTTCCAGCCTTAAACCAATAAGGTTAAAACTTTAAAAAGATGTAATGCCAAAAAGGCACGTAGAGGCTGTGTTCAGTATCGTACTGATCAACGTGTGAAGTACTTTACAAGGAAGTGGTGAGTAAACACCCAACCTAAATTATGTAATCAAATGTAATTTCGTGTTCTAATGAGAATATCGTAAAACGTCGGTTGTGGTTATTACTCAAATTGAAGTACGAGATCTCTTTATCTCAATTACTTGATGAATAAAATTCATACACTGGCCCTTGGCCTATGGGAATTGGTGAGTAAATTTCAAACAAACTAGTAAAAATAGTGTATATAATTTCAAACAAACTAATAAAAATAGTGTTATATACAGCCATGAAAATGTATAATATTCCCAGCCTTTTGTTTGCGATTAGCTGGTACCAGCAAAGCTGGACAGCCTGGGCCGAGTGGTGGAACAGCCTATAGACACTTGGGAGCCTCGCAGCGGTGTCGCCCTGGCCCTTACACAGTTGGCACCACTGCTCACCCCACCTCTTGTCTCTGAACTTGCCACATTTTTTGTGTCCACTGGACTTGGGGACAAGAGCGGCGAAGTACGCAAGAATATGCTGAGTGCTGCTCTGGCTACTGTTGATCTCCATGGAAAGGTAATCTATTTCAAATTGTTGTAAAATAAGTTTTTAAATAAAGTTTTGTGGAAAGAGGAAATCAGCATACTTGTGTTGAACTAGAGACAAAAATGTAAGTAAGCAGATAGAACTATGAATTATTTAAGAGCCACTGACCCCTTCTTCAGGCAGCAGAGAACTTCAAGCAGTAGGTTACTCCAAGGGGCCTATTGCTCTGAAATTTTTCACCAATTTTTGTTTTTCCAAGGCCTAGGTATGCTGAAACTTTGCCTATACTTTTTTAGTAGTTCCCTCAAAAATGTTTGCCAACAATTAGCGTGACACTTTTCAAGCGCATGATTAAGGAGAATGTGTGCAGGGATTCATTTTTATTACTACTTATGATTATGAACAAGGTAGCTTGCAATTGAGTGCCAGGTAGTTGTGAACCTATTAGGTTATCGAAATATCGTTGTGCTATCCACTAAATATATTTATAAAATATTCATTGTATTTTATGATATTTCAAAACAGATTTTATTACATGACATTTATAATGTTAAAATTATCAATTTTTCTAAATCTTTCTTTCCTACTTTTTTCAATTACTTTTTCATCTCTTTACAGGACACAGTAAACAGCTTACTCCCTGTGTTTGAAGATTTTCTGGATCGTGCACCAGACTCGGGTAGTTTTGATGCTGTACGTCAGTCAGTGGTCATTCTTATGGGATGTCTGGCACGGCATCTTGACCGGGACGACCGCAAGATCAAACCAATCGTAGGGAAACTCATCGATGCACTGTCAACACCATCACAACAGGTTTTATATCATTAGTCATTTTAATCAACTAAACCATAAGTGAATTTAACAGTTTTTTTTTTGCACGGTTTTAAATAGTGTTGCATGTGTACTTATACTTTATTAAATATATACTGAGATGGCATCGTTAGCATGATGTTCGCTAACAACCGTTCTTGTACTTGCAGCTACCATCCTTGCCCAAACGTGACAATGGTTATGAGGGATGATTGTATAGACACTTTAATGTAGCCACTATGTGCCACCTACCATATATTGCGTATAAATCGAATCTATGGCCTCTTCCATAGAACTTGTATGTGGCGAGGCTCTTCATCTAACTTGCCACTTGACTGAAATCTAAAAATTCATTTGACATGATTTGTTGGATCCATGGAAGGCAATTCTGACGTTATCTTCTGTCCCTGGGTTCTTGCATCATGTTCACTTCACTAACTAGCTGTTGAGTACTTTCATCCCCCTACAAGGGACCCTCACCCTTTACTTCGTCAGGACGATAAGCCTGTTACCATATGTGTAAGAGGAAGAACCAGTTCAGTTTTTCTTGTTTGCCTCAAGTCTGCTTATGTATTTAATTATAAACCCAACCCTGATACCACCTCCTGTCAAACATCTTCAGTTACCTCAGATGTATATGAGGTAACTGAAGAGATCACTCAGAGGTCACTGTTCTATTTCCGTCCTTCTCACCAATCCTGTTAGAGAATGTAAATTCTAGAAAGTGTTATATGATGGATTAAATGTAATATTTCTTTTAACTGTGTGTAATGGAGCTCAAAATTCTTAATAACTAAATATAATTTTTATGGTATTTAAGTCTAACATTTCTTCTTAACCTCTATATTTAAAAAATAATTTTAAATTAACCCTTAAAACGCTGAGCAATTTTCTGTAATTTTTCAATTAACGCTTAATTTTCTTGAATATATATAATTTTAGTTTTTGTAAAGTTATATTTTTTTTAACCTAAACCAGGATAGTACAATGTAAAAAAAAAAAAAATAATAACGATATTGTATTTTTTATATTAATTTTTTATTCATTACAAAGTTTTATCAAAACTGTAAAAATGAAATATTATTGCTGCTGCCCCAAATCAACACTTTCTTCACTGTCACTCATGTTATGCAATAAAACATCTTCATTATCACTTATGTCATCATCATGAATTGCACTCGAAAATGTACAATTCATTGCACCAGCAACAAACTCGTCGAAGTTAGAATCATCGGGGTTAGCCATTATAACAATATTTACAATATAACTCAATAAGACAGCAGATTAAATACACAAAATAAACACTATTTACAACAAAAATAAAACTAGACTTCACAATGAAAAATATAGAGTAAATCCGAAATAATAAACTTTGTTTACACACCGGAGGTTAGTACAATGCACGAGACAGACAACAAATAACTGCAGACTGACTTGAGCGCCAGCCGGTCGCCGCGTCATATGACTAGCAGATGCGTATATATTCGCTGTGAGCGCTAGCGGTTACCTCGACAGAGGCAATAATGAATGAAAACTTCATATTATTTACATTTGTTGCCTAGTAACCAGTCCTAAGGTCTCGAAAATGAATAATAACCTGAAAATAGTCTTGACCTTGAATCTTAGAACTCGCTACGTTGTATTAGGCCTGTTCTAGGATTATTGTTATCAGCTCGCGAAATATTACGTATAACGCGTTACGGGCAATTGTAAACATGCGTATATATACGGATGCCGCGTTTTAAGGGTTAAATAAATAATGCAAATAAAACGGCAGCATTTTTAGATTTGTTACATAGATTTAAATGCTAAAATTACAAATGTGTAGGTTAATACCACTGTATGTGTATGGGTGGGTGGGTCAATACCACTGTACGTGTATGGGTGGGTGGGTGGGTCAATACCACTGTACGTGTATGGGTGGGCGGGTGGGTTAATACCACTGTACGTATATTGGGTGGATGGGTGAATTATTAACACACCAAGTACTGATGTTAGTAAGAGACCGATGCAGATTATCTGGTCAGGTGAGGAGAAAACCTTAGTAAAGATTATAAGCTTTATAAAGGTTATTTAATTTTCTTTCCATTAACACTTTTTCAGGCTGATGCATAAATATCTGTGAATAGTTCGATCTCGGTAAATTTACGTTTTACTTAAATTTAATAATATAAAAAACCTCATACTAAGTACATGTATCCATTATAGGTGCAAGAGGCTGTAGCCAACTGTCTACCTCCTCTGGTACCAGCTATGAAGGACGACGCTCCAGCACTTGTACAGAAACTGCTCCACCAACTATTAGAGTCAGAGAACTATGGAGAGCGCAAAGGAGCTGCCTACGGCCTGGCAGGGCTGGTCAAGGGAATGGGTATCCTCGTGCTGAAACAGCTGGATATAATGAGCACTCTGACAAATGCCATCCAGGACAAGAAGAACTACCGCCACCGTGAAGGTATTTATTAGCTGATTTAGCGATATGAAAAGATAGTGTCGGGTATTAAATTTTCTTCCTGCTTAGTTCACATATACATTACAGTGAGAAAGTATAGAATACATGTATTATTTGTATATATGATACCAAATATGTGCAGATCATTAATGAGACTAAGCGATAAGACTATTGTCTGCAAGGATTGTTTATCCTCAAATTGACAATCAACACAATCATGTGTATTTTACATGTAGTTACCATAGTTCAAATTAATGTCATAAGATACTCATTATGTTGTTGACTTATCAATTTAAAATAAGGTGTTACAGATCAAACAAATTGATATAGAACCACGCTAATTTATTTACAGGAGCATTGTTTGCGTTTGAGATGCTGTGTCATGTACTGGGCCGGCTGTTTGAGCCATATATAGTGCATGTGTTGCCTCACTTGCTCCTGTGTTTTGGTGATGGCAGCCAGTATGTCCGTGATGCCACCGAGGACTGCGCCAAGGTTGTCATGGGAAAGCTGTCTGCCCACGGAGTGAAGCTTGTATTGCCTTCCTTACTTGCTGCGCTTGAAGAGGACTCTTGGCGGACCAAAACTGGTCAGTTATTACAAAATTGGTCGGTAGCGTAGTTGGTTCAATCCCAGCTTCATGTGATAAAGGTTCTCAGTTTGATCCCAATCAGAGTCAATACATTTTGAGAAGGATCAGCTGATAATCACCAGCTGTTCATTTGTTATTGGGCTATTAATTAATGACACTTTCTAAGGAATAGTCGGCCTTAGTTTGTAACAACGACTATATTCGCTCATCACACTCATTCGAAATCCATATTCGCCCATATCTTGACGATCGGCGTCTTATGAATAAAAAAATATAAATAAATGAGTTTAACTTTTTTAAACTGAAAGGCTTAAATAAATTTGTCAGTTAGAGGTATTTTAAAAGAAAACTTGGAGCTTAATTTACAGACAGCCCTCAAAATGTATATTATATCAGACATGTCACATAATCATACTTAAAACCCTGTTCCTATCCACCCCACCGAATAATAGTAATTAATATTTTCTAAAAATATAAAATAGCTTTAGTACATTTTTTAGATTGACACATCATGTACCCCATTTTAAAAGTCTTCAAAAGATGTTTTAAACTTGACTAATCACATTAAGATATATATTGATTAACAAATGGTTCAAATATAAAAAAATACAAATTTTAGCATTCGTTTTCAACTGTTTGAAATTAAGTGCAAAATTACTTATGCATATAAACGTTTAAGGAAACTTTAAATTTTCGAATTGATTTTTTTTTTAATTAGACT
The DNA here is from genome assembly GCA_035578905.1 of Stictocephala bisonia. NCBI lineage: Eukaryota > Metazoa > Arthropoda > Insecta > Hemiptera > Membracidae > Stictocephala > Stictocephala bisonia. Next base: position 2,557,103 of record JAQJVL010000007.1, read on the forward strand.
GTCAGTTTTTATTTTATTTTACAAAGTAGAAAATAATGAGTGTATAGTAAAAGCCTAATATTTTACATTTTGATGTAAATATTTTGGGAAAATGCACATATAGACCTAAGTTTCTTTAAACAGTGATTTAAAAAATACAAGAGTATATTGTGTAACAGTTTTCCTTGAAAATATATAAATTTGAAACCTCTGTTTTTGACATATTTTATACATTGGATTAAAGAAACCGGATTAAGTGCATTAGATTTATGGGAGCAAGTTTATTTTAGTTTAAACAATAAGAAACTTTTTTATTTACAGTTCTCTTGTTTAGAATTAAAGATCTAGAAAAAAAATTGGTGAGCAGCTCACCGTCATATATTCTGTCTTTTATTGGTGTATTACTATGTGCGCAGGATCGGTGGAACTACTGGGAGCCATGGCATTCTGTGCCCCTAAACAGCTATCTTCATGTCTGCCCAACATTGTGCCCAAACTGATAGAGGTCCTCAGTGACTCGCACATCAAAGTCCAGAAGGCTGGTGCCCAAGCTCTCAAACTCATTGGTTCTGTGATCAGGAACCCTGAGATTCAAGGTATGACAAATTGTATTTTTACCATTCGTTTTTTCACATTTCTCTTTTACTAACAACTAAATATGAAACAAAGTGATAACAAATTTACTAACTATGTAAATCTGATATTAAATAAATAATAATACAAATTTAATTCTGTAGTACAAAGTATTTAAGCTAGTTAAACCTAAATCCATCATAAAGAATAGGTGTTACTATAAGTCATTTCAAAGTTTCCTGCTAGTTGAAAAATTGCGACAGAATTTTAAAATTTGAACTGCGTGATTGTAATATTTTTCTATAAAATATGTATTGAAGAGTTTTACAACATTCAATTGAATAAATACAATGGTATTGACCCACCTGTCCACTAATACACATACAGTAGTATTGACCCACCCATACACACACAGTGGTATTGACCCTCCTGCCCACCCATACACATACAGTGGTATTGACCCACCCATACACACACGATGGTATTGACCCACCCGCCCACACATACAGTAGTATTGAAAAATAGCGACCAGATTTTAAAATTTTTATGAGCATATAAAAAATGAGGGTCCCCCATTTTAAGTTTGCTGTAAAATCAATACTTTTTGAGATCTTCACTGTGGCCTCATTGAGTTCACCCTGTATATGTCTGTTTTATTTGTTTTCTGAAGATTTACATTGTTCTAAAGAGCTCTTAAAAATTTGTTTTCCTAAAAATTTTCTGTATTACGTGCAGAAAATGAAAACTGTGTATTTTGTACTTATTTAACAGCTTTATTTACATATAATTGTCTATGAAATTAAAACAAAGAAGGGTTGTTCTTGTTGCAGCCATTGTTCCAGTGCTGTTGGAAGCCCTTCAAGATCCCAGTCACAAAACAGCCACTTGCCTGCAGACACTACTGGACACCAAGTTTGTGCACTTCATCGATGCTCCGTCGCTGGCTCTCATCATGCCAGTGGTTCAGCGCGCCTTCATGGACCGCAGCACAGAAACGCGCAAGATGGCTGCCCAGATCATCGGCAATATGTACTCGTTGACAGACCAGAAGGACTTGACACCTTACCTTCCTACCATCATCCCTGGCCTCAAGTCTTCTCTGTTGGACCCGGTGCCAGAGGTTAGCCTTTTAAGAATTAAGAAGAAGAGGTTAATTAATTAAGAACTAAAAATTAATTCAAACAAAAAGTAAAGAAATTCATTTTTCATGAATTCAATGTAAATTCTAACAAAAACCAAACTGTAGTAAAAAGGAAAATATATTGTAGTTTTAAGACTGAAGGTCTTAGCAGTAATGTAATTAGTTTCTCTACCCTTAATTGAGTGCATAAATCAAGTCATCTGGTAATGTACAACTCTTAAATTGAATCTGCTAACTGTTCAGTTAATATATTTATCTTAGAATTTTAAGTCCAAAACGAAGATGTAGTTTTAGAGCCTTATGTCCCGGAGATGCAATTTTATGGCATTACATCTCATGGCGCTACATGCAAAAAAGCATTAACGTTTTAAACCTTGTTCAACCCCCTTAGGTACGAAGTGTATCAGCCCGAGCTCTGGGTGCCATGGTCCGAGGTATGGGCGAATCCAGCTTTGAAGATCTACTGCCATGGCTCATGCAAACCCTTACCTCTGAATCTAGCTCTGTGGACAGGTCTGGGGCAGCTCAAGGAATCAGTGAAGTCGTTGGTGGATTGGGTGTGGAAAAACTGCGAAAGCTCATGCCTGGTAAGTAGAGCTTGGCAATAAACAATTTCAGGAACATAACTTGTTTGTTCATTAATATGTGTATTTGTTAATAAATAAAACAGAGATAAATCAGAACTATCAGGACAAAAAAAATCATCATTTTAACCAAAAATAAAGTGTACCTGACTCAACATAGACCTTGCCCTGTAAGATTTTTCATTTCTTTCTGAATTCAGCCTTGAAATCTGTAATTGATGTGAATGCTTTTATTTGTGTGAGTAGACGGGATACTTGGACAAACTTTATATTGAACACTCACTGTTGTTAGTACCTGTGCAGGATATTGGATGGACTAACAACATTGAGTGCTCAATGTAAAGTTTGTCCAAGATTTTCTCAGAAGGTTGGTTCAGTATTAAATATCACGCAAATAACAAAATATTACAAAAATTACTCTGATAACAGCCTGTACAATATTATGAGATAAGGGTGACTAGCCTAACATAAAACTTATTCAGGTTTAGGCAAGCTGGCATCTGTTTTTCTAGGATGAATAATTGCTGTGTATGAGATGGAGGTGTGACAGAATGACTATCTTTATGAACTCAAGAGTGTAGAATACCAATGGTGGTTGTGTCTGAACTATATTTATACTTTGAGACCTTTATGGAATTCCCGTAATGCTTTACAAATCAGCAAAAATCATAACAATTATTGTATCATGGATAGCTTCAATGGAAGGAGGGAGTATGGGGTAAAGAATTGCTTGCTTTCAATATTCTTCCTGAAGTGTCATGTGAAGTATGAATCTGTATTGACCGGCATCCTGTGGTTGTCAGAAAGCCTGTGAAATGTAGAGAGAACATGCAATATAAAGTGATATTGCAGCGACTTTAATGGTTTGATGCAACATTGGAATGAGCTGGGAATACTTAATAAAGATCGTAAGGTTTCTTGATTGGACTTGGTTATTTTATAATATTTTTTAAGTATGGGGGAGAGGTTAGGACATCTTTTGTAAAATATATTGTTAGATAGAAGAGCTTGTAAAAATGAGCAGCTTGTTACATAATATACAACTGTGTACTTCTTTTCGAAAAATTTGTAATTTTCTTTAAATGGAGAGGTGACCGAAAGTAAAACAGGTCAGATTACGCAAAGAATCCATGGTTTTTGAATGATATAGGATATGCATAAAATATGGTATTGGAGGGTGTATGATAAGGCATCACTTATTGGCTACAAGTGTATGATCTAATATGATGAAAATCAAAAAGCAAACGTGATGATTGTAATTCAAATCTTACCAGAAAATTTGAACTAAATATTTATTTGTTCAGTAAGAGCTTTATGGCCGAGTATTTACTAAGAAAATGATGGTACATTTCAGCTAGCTTTCCTAGAACTAACAAGAACTTCAGCTTCCCTATAAATATAGTGCTGTTATTAGTAGCGTGGAAGTATTCAAATTATCTGAGAGAAACTTCTTCACACTACAACAGTGCATACACTAATCTTGCACAGCTTGTCATTCTCACTAGCATTCTCGGTTTTATTTATGTAGTTTTAGATTTTTCGTGCCCTAAATTGATTCACTTATAGTTCTAGTGTAAAGTATCAATATTTCTCACTTGGGTCTGCAGATATCATCAGCACTGCGGAGAGGACAGACATCGCCCCTCATGTCAAGGATGGCTACATCATGATGTTCATTTACATGCCGGTAGTCTTCACCAATGAGTTCACACCGTATATCGGACAAATCATAACGCCTATCCTCAAGGTCAGTGTACGTTAGATTTGTAAAACAATACTGTAATTATAATTAAAGAAAGATTATTGTGTTTGTACAACTTCACTTGCCAACTGCTTGCATTTTGTGTTCTCGTTTGAAAAGATAATTGAACCTTCATATATCTTTGAGCATCAATCCCGTTACAATAAAAATTGTATATTTTGTCTAGGTTTTGTTCAGAACAGGAAAGCAAGTTTACCTTTTTTAAAAATTCATTAATAAGTCCTTTGAAAGTTAAACACTTACACAAATAAATACAAAAGTAAAACAAACATAGATATTTCAAGGCCACTGGCCTTACCTTCAGATGAAGCATATGAAGATGCTCCGTATATTCAATGTAAGGTAAATTGTATTGGAAATGATTTCACTGACATTTTATTTTTGTCAGGTTCTTGCTTTTATGCAACGTTTCAGTGTCTTATTTAAACCTTTGCATCATCAACATTGTTCTCTAGAATTGTAATTTTTCTTATACATTAAGTGACTAAACACGTTTATAAGATAAATACCTTTTTTCCATTATAGGCCTATTTTAAAATGAAGTATCGATGGTATCGGTATCAGGAATCGAACAATTTTGGTATCGACATATCCCTAAATATAGTATTTAGTCACTACCGATAGCGGCCGTACAGACAACTGTACGTGTAAAGACAGCTAAATCTGCACACTGAACAAAACATAACTAAAAGGTTCCACCCCTCGAATTCAACTGCTCCGCAGCGAAGGTGTTAATGCAAGTTTATGTCTTTTTCTTGGGCCGTTAATTCAAGACTGGTGGCCTTGAAATATCTCCATGTTTGTTTTACTTTTTTTTCTGTGTATGTATGTTAACTTTCTAAGGAATTTTTAAGAAAGGTAAACCTGCTTTCCTGTAATAAACAAAACCTAAATAATTCAGGCACTTGCCCTATTGCAAAATTGTATATTTCGTTGTTTCATTTATAAATATTTAGTTGTTTAACGTTTTCTTATACTGATACACTTTAGGTTACTCTTAAATATCTAGTTTTAATTTATGAATATTTGTTATGTTCATAGTTTTAGTTATGAATATAAGATAAAAAAAGGCTCTTTGTTAAGTCTTTGATGGTTGTCTTGAGGTATTTTAATTTTTGTCATTTATTATTAATGGTGTGTATGGCTGTGAATTTTAGGCTTTAGCAGATGAGAACGAGTATGTGCGAGACACGGCACTGAAGGCTGGCCAGAGGATTGTGAACCTGTATGCAGACTCAGCCATAACCCTGCTGCTACCAGAGCTGGAGAGAGGCCTGTTTGATGACAATTGGAGAATCAGATATAGGTGTGTTTATCAATAGTTAATTAGAACTGCAGTTTATAGCGCTTACTAACATAGTGTTTGTATACACGTATAGTGGTATTGACCCACCCACCCACCCCCCACGTACAGTGTCTTACGTACCACTGCGTACGTACGTAGAGTACCACTGCGTGTATGGGTGGGCGGGTTGATCAATACCACTGTACATGTATGGGTGGGTGGGTGGATCAATACCACTATATGTGTATGGGTGGGCCAATAATACTGTACGTGTATGGGTGGGCGGGTGGGTCAATACCACTGGTTGACGGCATTATTCGGTATTTAGGCTGAGCTATCAGTTTAACCATTACTCGGTATTTAGGCTGAGCTATCCATTTACCCATTACTCGGTATTTAGGCTGAGCTATCCGTTTATGAGTATAGTACCACTGTACGTGTATGGGCGGGCGAATGGGTCAAAACCACTGTACGTGTATGGGGCGGGCGGCTGGGTCAATATCACTGTACAGTACTTGTAATGAGTATTTGTACTCACCCGCCCGCCCATACACGTACAGTGATTTTGACCCAGCCGCCCGCCCCATACACGTACAGTGGTTTTGACCCATTCGCCCGCCCATACACGTACAGTGGTATTGGCTGGGTCAGTAATATATGACAAGAAGTTGGGAATAAGTATTCCATTTCAAAACTCTACAACAATCGGTAAAACACTATAATATTATGATTTAATAGTAAAAATTAAATGTAGTGTCCATAGGGAGCATTGTAGATGGGCAATTTCCTCTAATATTCATGCAATTCATATTTATTAATTGGGTATACATTGATAAGTAATAGAGAAAAATTCCTCCTATCTGATATGGGTTAAATATTGATAAACTATAGCATTTTCTTATTTGTCAGCAAAACAAAAATTTTCTTTAACATAAAGAATAATTTTTATCTCCATAGCAGCATAGGTACAAAAATATGCAAGAAACCTATTTTCCTCGTAATAGTATAACAGCAAATTATGTTACAGTTTGTTACATCATATATGTTTCATAAACTATAATTAATACAGTAACCAGTAATTTGCATAAACTTGTTTCGTTAATGCTCTTAATAATTTTTCAAACAGTTTCCAATTAATTGGTAAAGCAAGAAAACAATGAAAAGTGGCAAACGTGGCTACCAACTAATAAGGGCTGTAGGGCTGCCACGTCAGCTTGATATTTACCTCATCGTCTGTGGTAAAAAGGAAGGGTTGGCATTTGGGATTACAAATGTATCTTTCATAATGAAAATGATTTGTTTTCTTTCAAAAAGTAGCAGGGATAAGAGTATAGGATTATCATAATTGATTTTATAAGTGCACAGATATATTTCTCATCCAAAGTTAAATTTTGTGCCTCAAATTATCAACTTTTTGTGGTCCATTATGGAGCGCTAGTGTAGTCCCATGTAAATGTAATGCATTTTAAACCAGCTGTGGTAGCAGACCTCACTAACTAACCAAATTACTGGCACAATCATTCCTATTCAATGACATAATTTACAGATGTTATTTGTAAGTAATAATATAATCAATGTTATTATGTACTCAGAGAGATGTTGTATTTCAGCTCAGTCCAGTTGCTGGGAGACCTTCTCTATCGCATATCTGGCGTGTCAGGCAAAATGAGTACGGAAACAGCCAACGAAGACGACAACTTTGGAACTGAACAATCACACAAGGTGAACAAAATATATCTTAACCCTTTAAGGAGTATAGTAAAATATCATCACTAAAGGAGTGATGCTTTTCTGGAACATTTCCGTGTATAATTATCAAAGGAGTACTGCCGTACTTGAACGGCACATGCCCAATTTGTAAAATAGTTGTTATATTAATTTTTTGATTTTTATTATTTTGGCATTGTTGTTGTAACATTTAATAAAGGGATGGCAGGAATGAGAAACATGATAGTCAGATGGCACACTTTCCGCCTAACCTAACTTCGGGTGCATGAGTCAAACCCCATATTACAGTCAGCTGGGCAGTTTGCCGCTGCAATATTAGTTCTTGCACATATGCTTCAAACATTGAACCGTCATCAACGGCCAAGCAGCTGTCTAACTTAACAGGACTCCCCACGATCGACTGAAGTTCCTGCCGGCCAGACGAGGAAACTTCAGTGACAATGTTTTGTCCTTAGAACCCAACTCACACCTAAGAAAAGGAAAGACTGTACTACTGAATGCTATGAATGTAATATAAGGTTATGTATTTACCCATGTTTTGAGGATTACCACCCAAAACAAGTATTCTATTAAAATGTAAATATTTCATCTTTTTTCAACAAATATATGTTACGTTAGTTATTTATGTTATATTAAACACTACTTGTTCTTTTACAAAAGTTTTAAGCATTTTTTGTCTTGCTCCTTTTTTTAGTTTAACTGAGTTACTCCTTTTGGGTAAGGAAAAAGTAACTAATGCTGTTCCAGAATGGTGGTACTCCTTAAAGGGTTAAAAGAAATAATGAGAAAGTTTAAAGATACTGAACCATGAGTTAAAACAAGTGGATGAATTCAAGTACCTTGGGACAATTATAAATTCAAGAAATGTCGAGCACATAGAAATTCAGAGCAGAATAAGTCTAGCAAACAGAATGCATGTATGCAGCAAACAAAATCCTAATATCGAAATTATTATCACACAAAATGAAATTAAAAGTATATAAAACTGCAATAAGACCGATCCTTTTATATGGTGGAAAAAAGTGGGGGTACTTGACGAAAAAGCAGAAAAGAAACTAATAACATTTGAAAATAAGATCCTGAGAAGAATTTTTTGACCTACCAAAGAAGGAGGCACGTGGAGAATTAAATTGAACCAAGAAATTAGGAATATTTATAAATCCTCTTGATATTGTAGCTAAAGCCAAAAGCAGAATAATGAGTTGGTCCGGGCATTTATTATAAAGGGAAGCCTAAACTTTGATAAAAGAAATATGGAGAAGCAATCCAACAGGAAGGAAAACCCGCACAAAGAAGTGATGGAAAGGTCAAGTAAAGATAGATCTGTGGAAGCTTGGAGGAAAAGAAGACCATGCTACGGACAGGGTGAGATGGAGGCAACTTGTTGATGAGGTCAAATACCACCTTGGTTATCCATGGCCAAGGGAGTATGTAAGTAAATAAACTGAGGGACAGATAACAGATTGACTAATGGCTAATCCTAACCACACATACTGTTACTATACAAATTTATTTGATTGTGAAACCCCAGCACGGTTTCGTAATAGATGAAATAATTTACAATTCTTATTCTTGCGACCGTAAATAAAATAGTTATTTAGATTAATGTTCATTCGATATTAATTTCATTGGTGTTTCTCATTATCTTGTATTAGTTTACTATTTTCGCCTGTATGATTGTATGTCACAGCCTTGTGTTGTGTTATAGGCCATAATAGAGGCGTTGGGATCAGAGAGGCGTCACCGTGTGTTAGCAGGGCTGTACATGGGTCGTAGTGACGTTGCCCTAATGGTGCGGCAGGCTGCATTACACGTGTGGAAGGTGGTCGTCACTAATACGCCACGCACACTGCGGGAAATATTGCCTACACTCTTTGGTCTGCTGCTAGGCTGTCTTGCCTCTACAAGCTTTGACAAGCGACAGGTAATATAGTAAATTGAGTAATAACTTTAATAAAGTATCCTTAATTAATTTTTTACAGTAAAACATTGACTGGTTTTGGTTCTTAGGCCATCTATTTTAAATAGATTTTAAATATAAATAGACAGGTAATATTTGCTGGCGTGTTGGCTATATGGGTAAGGCTTCAGACTGCGTAGGGCAAGAACCAAGGTTTGAATCTTCAACTGAGCTAACAGCGGTCCTTCACTTGTTAAATATAGTTAATACACAGGCCTTCAGGCTCATTTAAACTGGCAAATGAAGATAAAAAAAAAAAAAACAATTTCTTTTTATAAAATACTTGTGTAACAATTTGTTGATTAAAAGAATTGATTGTCTGTCAAATCTTATTCAATTGCTCTTCAGCATCAGGTTTCATGTTACATGTCCTAACATTATATCATGTATTGAATAGGGGTGTACGAGTAGCAATTTTAGGATTTGAGTAGAGTTATTAGACATAATTTCGAGTTCGAGTTTTTTTTCGAGAAAATTTAACTCAATTTTTCAAAAATGAAAACACAATAATATGTTCTTTTCAACTAATGACTACACTGTTTTGTTTCCACTAACAGAAACAAAATAATTAATGTCAATACAGTACTAACTAGCGATAACTGCCGTGCCAGCTGATTAAGGTTAACCTTGTTTTGGTTTTCATCGTACTATTTGTATGTCCATCGTTCCATGTGCCAAGTTGAGTTGTCAAGAGATGGGCATTATTTAACGAAACGTTATCTATAACAGGTTATTTAACAAAACCTGTTATAGATTTAACAGGTTACACGAAATACCCCACTATTTTTGTTACTCCCAGTCATGATAAGGTTATAACGAACTTCATATAACTGTAACGCATGGTGGTAATGGAGTGTAAATATAGCACGCTGAGAAGTAAGCGGATCTTGAATTGAACAACGAAGGAAACCTAAGACTCTTGCAGTTTACAGTTAAATTATCGATAATAGAACGAACTTTGAGCAGTAAATCTGTAATGGGCAAGCAAAGCTGTAATGACTGTAACTCATTATTGTAACGTAACATAAGGCAGTTTACAGTTAATTTATAGATAACATAACAAACTTTGAGCGGTAACTTTGTAATGGGCAAGCAAAGCCCAACGACCGTAACTCATTATCGACATCGAAACGTAACATAAGGCATAACCTCAACCACATACAAAACATAATAAACTTACTTGATCTTTGCTTCAACTTCATAACCTTTGGTAACTTGGAACGTTATCTAGACCAGCCGTAACGAGGCTTCGAGCCGTTAAGTAACGTCATGCCATAACAGAAACAGAATAACTGTCTGGAATGTCAACGGGTCGAGAGTAACAGGTTACAAAAATAACAGATTATTATAAAGCGTTATCAGAACATAATAGAATTATGTAACAGGTTATCGAAAAAGTAACTGTAATTCCCAGCTCTAGTGTAAAGGTCAACAAAAACTCAAAACAAAATGGATACAAATCAAATTCAAGGCTAGCAGTACATTTTATATTGGGACTCGTCGAGTCGGCCATGTACTGGTGTAGCTACATTAATTGTTATTTTATTAGTCACGGTGCCGGAACAAAACTGTTCCGGGCATTCTATCTCAAATTATTATAGCTTTTCAATTTCAATAGTTTACGTTCCAGTTTATGTTACAGATTAAATATGATTTAATGAAACCTGCCTGAAATTGTCAGTCTTAGAATAGTTTTAAAGTATGGACCTGAAATAAATGCAACTGTTAATTTCAAATGTTGGTAAAAGTAGTTATGTAACGAAATATTGAAACGGTTCAATAACTAATTCTTTGTGATCAGCTATCACGTTTTATATGAATAACTAATCATGGCTATTTGGAACAGCTTATTTGGTCATGCCTTCTTTATAAATAACGAGAATACTTTTCGCCATAATCCCCATGGCCGTACCATCGAGACTTGTGTGCATGAATCATGAATCTGAATAAATCGCGAGAACCTATCAGGTTATGAATACGATATTATGATCATATTTTAAATACAGTTGCCTATTTAAAATGATTATCTTTAGAATCTATTATACAAATGGGACTTTTGTCTTGATTATAACGTTTTACGCTCAAAGATATGGCAAAACTGAACTCCGATTTTTTTGATTTTTTTTTAATCTCAAGTTCAGTTAGAGTTTTTTTAAAACTCAAAAAAACTCGAATTTTGAGCTACTCGCACATCCCTAGTATTGAACTGTTTTTTTAAAACTAATGTTCATTTCAGTTTTTGAATAGTTTAACTGGCCTTCCCATGGATTCAATCAAATTCAATCAATTATTAATTACAAATTCAAAAATACAGTGAAAATAATCATCTCTCTAAGGCTTTCATCACAAGTGACACAGCATTTTCTATGTGATGTTTTGGAAATATCAAATTTAAGTTAAAAAAATTACCTGTAATTACATAAAAGAGAGATTTTTGAAAACGACTATTGAACCTTTAATAATTTTTCAAAATCATTCTGAGAGTTATGTGGATATTTCTACTTTTTACTACTCTTTGGGAATTAAAGTGGAATGTTTTATAAACCAGGTGGCAGCCCGGACCCTAGGAGACTTGGTCCGTAAGCTCGGTGAGCGAGTGTTACCAGAGATCATCCCCATACTGGAGAGGGGCCTAGAATCTGACCAGCCAGATCAACGGCAAGGTGTTTGCATTGGTTTGTCGGAGATAATGGCATCAACTTCCCGGGACATGGTGCTTACTTTTGTCCACAGCCTTGTTCCCACAGTTAGGTAAAGTTCTTTAGTGTTCGGTCCACAACAAAAAATGTTGGGAATTAAGCAATTCAAAACTATTTTTCACATCTTTATCCTATATTCAAGTTGTTTTTTTTTTCAAAAAACGGTATTTTTATAGAATTATTATAAGTATATATTGGTCGGAAGCTTAGTTGGTTAAATCCCAGCTTCTATTCAATGGGACTTATTCAATTTTTTCTCCTGAAGATGTTTATGGAAGTTCAGGTTTAAGAAAACATTTTTGAACATTAATGTTCTTCGTTAATAGTTTAAAAAATATTATAAAGTGGTTTTGTTTGTGCAACAGAATATTTTTTGTAATATTGTTTCTATATGCCTATGAAATTATGATTTAAGTTTGAAAAATTGTTCTAAGAAGTAGATTTTCATATTTTGTTAGCACACTACAAGTTTTCTGCAGAGTAAAAAATCTACATTCCCAGAAAATATAGACCTCACTTTAACCACTGGTAAAAAAAATAATTTCAAGGTGTGAAGTATCTAGAGAGTGGATTGAAGCGTTATTTGTTATGTTAAATGTTACTAATATAAGTGATGTTGCCGCTATCATATATGTAATACTTGTTTGGTATGTAGGAGAGCCCTGTGTGACCCCCTGCCTGAGGTACGGCAGGCTGCAGCCAAGACCTTCGACAGTTTACATTCCACTGTCGGCAACAGGGCTCTGGATGACATTCTTCCTTCCATGCTCAACCAACTGGTATAACCTACATTTTTTACAGATTTATATTTTGGCTCTTCAGTACACTTTTTTATACTCATACATATAATAATAAACATAATTATTTCTTTAATTTGTCATGAATTACTACATTTGACATTTTTTAGTCAGCAAATATATTGAAGCTCTTATTATATCTCTTTATATTAAACGATTCATGAAAACACCTGTAGCGGCTTCTACAGTAATTCGATTTATATTTCAGATTTATGTTCACTATGAAATGACATTTATTGTATCTACCTATAATATATTTCAAATTATCAGCATAATTCACTCTATATCTTTAAGTAATGTAGCAGTTGAATACTGTCCTCTGAGTCTACAGTGGATCTTTGATGTACAGCTGCTGTGACAGTACTTTCTACAGTTTGTACGTAATAGGATAGGTTGAATGAGAATAATAAGTATGTAAATGAGATGATGAATCTCTATATTAGTGTATCATAGGTGTAGTTCAGCGAGTGTGGATACCAAATTGTAATTAATATTGAAAGGATTAATTAATAATGTAATTTTGCTGTCATTTGGAAACACCCAAATATGAGGAATTGTTATGGTACGTTAATGATTAGATTTAAAAGAGGACTAATGCCAAGTAGTCTTAACCTTGCCATTAATATAACTGTTACGTACTATAAATACATATTTCATATAATTGAGTTTGAGAGACAAAGACACCACAGTGTCATTGTTGTAACATCAAAGTGTCAGTGAGATGCACTAAAGTATCAATAAAGTGTCACTGACGGGTGTAACACGAGTTTACTTCCTTCATAATTCGAGGGTTGTCTGTAAGTTAAGGTCTCGAATGCTTTTTCACATTGTAAACATAATATTATTGCAAAACCAATTATAGATTCTGAAATATTGGATATTTAGATATTTTTCAACATTTTCTCCTTCATGATCAATGCACTCACTTTTGGAGTGTCTAAGGAAGTTTTTCATAACGGTGTCATTCCACTCCCACTTACTCGCACAGTAAGGAAACGACGACAGCTGCCTTCAGCTCTTCGTCGTGTGCGAATTCCATTCTTTTCAAGTGTTGGTTCAAGTTGGTGAACAAGTAGGAGTCACTGGGGGCTAAATCAGGCCTGTATGGAGGAGAATGGTCAATGATTTAGCACCCAAATTGGTGAAGAGATCTATCATGGTTCGAGTGATGTGAGGTCAGGGGCGTTGTTATAAAGCAAAGGAATGCGGATCCTTCCTTTTTTTCCGTGTAACCCAACAAAATCTTGTTCACCATAATCTTAGATATGTCTATCTGTTTTTCTCACACAGTTGTATGGTTATCCACTAGCAAAAGTTTGTCAACTGTCATTACTGTCTCATCCAAAACTGATGGACAGCCATAGCCAGATGTGTTGTGCACGTTTGTTTGGCCTTCTGCAAACTCTCTACACCACTTTTGCATATTTTTATACACCTCTCCATACACATTGATCAACTGGTGATGGATTTCAAAAATGGTTGACCCCTTAAACCACAGAAATCTAATCATAGAATGCAATTCACACTTGGTGGGAACAACGATTTTCCTTCCATCGTAAGTGGTTGCTAAGCTAAAACTGAGCTTTGCAGAGAGGTGAGGACTGGCTAGAATGGGGTGGGCAAAGCAAAGAACATGGCACTGTTGTCAGATTTACACTAGCTAGTTCCGTCGCAACGGGAGCTCATTGGAGACCTTAATTTACAGACAACCCTTGAATATAGATTTCAGAACTGATCAAATTCTTCTTTCGTGATTTTTTATTAGCACATTACCAAATTTGTTAATTAAAATTTTCATTATCTCAATCCTTACATTACAATATGTTTTTAACGTCGGCACTGGTGGCGCAGTGCTGTAACTCAGCTACTTGGGGACAAAGTGTTTGGGAGATTGTAGGCGATAGGTTCCATGCTCGGTTCTCTTAATACCGACACGGCGTCCGCTCAATGGTTGTCATCAATATAGACACTACTAGAGAAGTCTGGAGTGTCCGTGTTGAATGGTAGTCAAGGTTCGGGTGTTATGTAGGGAAGAGAACTAAGTGTCAAACTTGTCAGTTAGCTGAAAAATCAGACCAACACTACGTGGTTCGGATTCCACGTAAAGCTGTAGGTCCCATAGTTGCCCTGGCTATTGGGCTATTAATAAATAGTCCTTTCTGAGCTTAGTCGAACTCAGATAGTAACAATGACTACACTCGTTCATCATATACACTCATCACACTCATTCACGCATCATATTCACCCATATCTCTACGATCGGCGTCTTAGAGATGAATAATGAATAATAATGAATAACTAATGTTATAGAGCAACCCAAATCAAGAGGTGGCAGAATGTGCCTTAGACGGCCTTCGCCAGGTGATGGCCATAAAGTCTCGAGTTGTTCTACCGTACCTGGTACCGCAGTTAACTGCCGCACCCGTCAACACCAAAGCCTTGTCCATCCTAGCGGCAGTGGCAGGTGATGCTCTCACAAAGTACCTTCATAAAATTCTGCCTGCACTACTCTCTGTTCTAGCCTCTAATCCTTCTTCCACTCAGGTATGTACAGTTTTATTTACTACTAGAAAGATTAAGGGTAAGACAAACAATTATTTGTTAAGTCATTTCAAATATAAGGGTTGAATTATTTCTATATTGAGGTGTCTCAAGAACTTCAAACAAAACATTCACTGTTTCACCATTACATTTCGTCTAGGGACGGGTCAGTCCCTAAAGTCAGTTCTCGGTTCTATCGGTTATTGACAAAAGAACCGAGAACCGATGGGAAAACCTCGGTTCTGCAGTTCCGGTTCTAGAAAACCAAATGGGGAGATAGCTTTCATATCAGAAATGTTTCAGGTGTGAAAAGTGCTGATAAACAGAACAATCAAACTACATCCTGCCAAAAGATAAACAATAAATCTCTGTCAGATAAAAAATCTGCCCTTAGAAGACCAATTTCTTATCAGAACATGATTTGGCCACGAGATAAACAAAATAGCTAAGTCAGGAAATATCCCATAGTCTAGCCACTTCTTTATCAGCATGTGAAAAGAGACAGATAACATTAATGAACTGGATTTCACATGCAAAGGCAGTGAATTAGAGTCATTCAGATTTTGTTCAAGAGTCCAGTCACCATTGGAAACATTCATTCTGTTTACAACTCATCTAACATTCTGAAATTAATTATGCTTCTAGTTTTATTGTCTATTTTGAAAAATAATAGGTTTTTATAATGAACTTAAGATATTAGAGTTTATTTATTTAGACTTGTGATGAAAAAACAATGCACACAAAACCTAGGGAATTGGATTGAAAAATAAATGTTTAAGATTAATATTGTGTCAAAACTAAACAAAATGAGTCTTTAGCATTTGTATTATAAAATAGTTACATTAAAATTTTTGTTTCTTATTATAAAGTTTTAAATTGGATTAATGTTTAAATTGTTTAAAGTATTAATGTTTTAAATTACATTGACTTAACAATAATAGAATTGACCCAAAATAATTTATTATTTCTTAAATTTAAAACAAAATGTATATTGTAATTTCTAAAAACATTTATGTTTTTATTGGCTGAATGGTTTTTTATGAATGTGAGTAGTATTTCTATTTTCTTAATTCAATAGTATCACCAATTGAGAAAAGAACCAATAGTAAATCAAAATTGTGTTTTTTTTCCAATAGTTAATAAACATTTTTTTATTATTTGTATTATTTGTTTTTATTGTTTATTTTTTACTACTACAATTACATCAATCTCTTAAATTTAGTTGTGGTAATTTCAATCAGTTGTTGTGATTTGTTTTTTGATAAGTTTTATTACTAAACCAGACCTAAAATAGCAGGTTATTTTTTAATTTTCACTAGGCTTATAAGTTTTGTAATTTCCTCAAGGTAAATTTCAATTGCATACTAATTTGAGCATTATATTCCATTTAGCTAAATCGTATACTTTTTAAAATTCAAAGTAAATACTTTCTTTGTGCAAAAAATGTAAACAATCATACTCTGAAAATAAATAAAATGTTACCAATTCTCTAGTTATTGGAAATATTGAATGTCATTTTATAGATTTTTAGGGTGTATTATACTTCATATTGGAGAAATTGCCAAAATACTATGCACTGTTTTTACTGACTGATTCCACATAATTTCTTGATTCACTGGCGTAAAGGTATAACACAAATTTTCTGAGACTTTCTCAAAAAGTACTCAGAACCGAGAACCGGTTTCAGTAAAGAACCACACCGGAACAGAAAAAAAAATGGAACCGATCATCACTAATTTTGTCATTTCTATATTGCTGACATTTAGTAAAGCTTTGAGATCTCTCCCAGCAGAACTAAGTGTTTCACTGACAACACATCAGGAAACGACCATTCACAGTCAAATTCAGCTCCTACTTACCAAGATTGTGAACTATTGAGCATTTTCATCCAAGTTTGAGCTTTTACTCAAAATGTCAAACTTTCTTAAAGCTCAAGTATAGCTAGTTTGAGCTTGATTCAAATTTTGAGCACTTACGCATCTCTGTGGGTTACATTTTATATATACTGTCAGTATTGATAATCATTTATTGGTATCAATCTTTGATTGTTATCAAGAGGAATATTTCTGACTCGAACGTGTATGGATGTAGCTAAAGCGTTTGACGTAATATTTTACTATACTGAAAACTTTTACTTGGTTCAAAACTACTGTTACTTAACTGAAATGGTTGTTAAATGCCGACAGGTTGCATTCGGAGGATTTGCTTGCTATTATCACTATACAGACAGCTACATATTCTGAGATGAGATAACAGTAGGTACTGTCTGCAAAGCTTATTAGTCCTCCTCTTTAAACCTCCCTGTTACACTAAACATGTCTTCTTTTCATTTATGCTTTTTACTGTGCAATACAACTTTTTTACACTTTTTATGACTTCATGTATAGTAAAATGTTTATGCATTATATAAATTGTCTAACCATTGCCTGTATATAAGTTTCTTTTTTATGTAGTAATTGTAAAGTTGTTCTGTCATGTCGTAGGAGCTGGAGTACTGCCAAGCAGTGGTGTTGTCTGTAACTGACGAGGTGGGTGTCCGGGCTATCATGGATCAGCTGATGGAGGTGACACGTAGTGAAGACGTAGGTCTGAGGCGAGCAGCCGCCACACTGCTCTGTGCCTTCTGTACTCACACCAAGGCCGACTATTCGCAGTACGTTCCGCAGCTTCTACGAGGCCTCATACACCTGTTCACAGACAATGATCGGGAAGTGCTACAGATCTCCTGGGAGGCACTTACTGCTGTTATCAAGGTCAGTATTGTCACTTATCTCAACTATCCGGACAGTCTGATCTCCTTGTTGTATTGTTGAGAATATCAGATGAGGTCAGATTTTTATAGACCCTTAGAAAATTCCAGCTTTTCACCAGAGGTTATAAATGTGACTAGATATTTAAAAAGTAATTATTTGTTATCAGTATATTAATAAAATGTGACGAAAAATGTACCTTTGTAAAAGTAGAATGTACGAATAAACTATATTGAATATACAGTGTTGATTACAAAAATCTTATTGTAAAGCATTTATTAAACTTTTACGTAAACTGCAATAATATTAATCTATTATACGTTTAGTGACACCTCCTTCACTCTCACAATATTAAACTCAAATTTCTAGCCTAAGCAAGGTATAATAATATAATATCAACTGGCGCATTTACAAATTCATACATGTATTACTAAAGGTCTTCAATTATTAATGTAGGTTAGGTTAAAGGGCACTAGGCCAACAATTAGTATAATAGGATATTATGGCATCAGCAAACCTATCTGAGAAGACAAATTCATCAACACATAACACAAGAAAACAATAACAGACACAACACAAATTTTCAGTGCCACTACTTTCATTCACAGGAAAATGCACTGATGTAAATAAATGAAGTAGATCAAATTTCAAAAATTGGTTTGTTGTTATTTTTAGGTTTTATTATCATGTTAATACTGCATTGTTGTAATTTTTTAAATCTCCTGTCAAAGATATTTCCTAGATTTAACATAAATTTATTGAAATCTTGCATACAAGTGTGTCTTAGGTCACAGGGAATATGTCCAGAGTCAATGGCCACTTATTTTCGTAATGTCAATTATGTTTACGTCATTGGTGTTGCAGTCGTTGGATGCTGAACAGCAAGTTGCTCATGTCAACGACATCAGGCAAGCTGTCAGATTCGCAATCAGTGATCTGAAAGGCAGCGAACTTCTCCCTGGCTTCTGTCTACCAAAGGTAAATTGATTTCTCTGATCGTCTACAATAATTGCTTGGTTGGAAGCACAAAGGCAGCATACATTTGGCAATGTTGATTTGTCAGAACGTGATAAAAGCGATTTATCAGTTGTGGTTTATGAAATAGCTTTCAAGGAAATTTGGATATCTAGAATTCCTTGGCTTGGAAACATAGGATATGACAATAAAAATGCAGATTTTTGGTCTGTCATAAATTGTTTGTGAGATGTTTTCTACAGTTATAATGTGCAGAGAAGAATTAAAAAATTTTAAACAATATTTTGAGATACCGTATATACTCAAATCTAAGCCGCACTATTTTGACCGCAAAAACAAGGGTGCGGCTGAGATTCGCATGCGGCTTACATTCGCCCAATTAGAGTTGAAATGCCAAGTGGTGCTAAAAGCATTTCTGAGGGCAAAAAACCAATTATTTAAACTTTTGGGCTGTGAAATGGAGGGTCTATGCAGTGTTTTCTCAGACAGCTGCACAGTCACTAGTTAATTTATACAGTCGGTCAGTCAGGTGCAGTGGTGAGATAAGGATCACGGAGGGGAGGGGAAGGGGGTGTGTGATGGGGAGAGGCTTCAAACAGGTTTGCAGGGGGGAGGGGAAGGGAGATTGATGGGAGGAAGCAACATTGCGATAACTCAGTTTTTGTGCTAGGTGAGGGACGCATTCTCTTTCCCACTTCCTTTCATAACATTCTGTTATCCTGTCTTCTCCTTTCAACCTCTGTCCTTCTAGGACAAAATATGCGTCTTCAATACTTTTGAGTTTTGACTCACTCACTAGTTCCAACAGCTGTGAACTACCGGCTCACTAACAATGAAACACGTGTGAAATCACAACAATTTTATTTTATTTGAACAAATAAAAACAAAGGGTACATCAATAACAATGACTAAAATAATATTAAAACTGACAATATTAAACAAAATGTTCATAATTGTACATAGGAATAGGCTATAATAATAGTTAAGTAATGAGCAACATTTTTAGTAATGTCTGGCACAGATTAGGTAATATTTCAACTGATAAACTAATTAATGAAATTTCTATAAACTATTAGATGCATTTCAGTTTTAAATCAATCATGAATTATTTAAATAACAAACCATCTTGAGAATATAAAAAAAATCACAATTATAACACCCGAAGGAAAGATGAACTAGTTAAAGAGCATTAAAGAGCAGTAAATTTATAATGTAGGCCTAATAATTGAACAATTTTATACTGTTTTTGGGAAAAAGGGGTTTTTAAGACACTATTCATGTATGGATGTACTTGCAAGATTAGCAAGCTTCTCAAAAGCAATATTGAATAAAGATCTTTTGATTTGATTTATTGAGAAAAGTAAAACATCATGAAATACTAATTAACACAGGAACATGGGCAATAATAAAGTAACATTCAATGAATAATAGCCTAAAGATCTCAAATTGCATCTAAGTAACTTTGATAACCTACAATTAAACCCGCTTAAGTAACTTAGGTAACTTACAATTAAACCCACTTAAGTAACTTAGGTAACTTACAATTAAACCCGCTTAGTCACTGTCAGAGTCCATCACAAATCCTGTGAAGCATTGCAGTGGACGTTTGATGCCAGATGTTGAGGCTACTCCAGATGTTGAGGATACTGGTTCTGACGGTTGACCTTCCTCACTACTACTTGCAGGATCCTTGTCATTACCGTCTGTGTCTGACTCTGTTCCTGATGAAGAACTGGATTCATCTTGGCTTGGAGAATAATCTTCATCTGCGTCATCGTCGTCTTCGTACAGCAGATTATCTTCCGACCCATCTAAGGAGTTTGAGATGGAGCACTTTTTGAATGACTTGCGTACCATCTCTTCTGGGATGCTATTCCAGGCTCTTAAAACCCAATTGGTAATTTCAACGAGAGGAGCTTTCTTGACTTTTCCCGTTCTAGTCACATTGTCAAGGTTGTTCTCCAACCACTCGCAGTACAGTTTTCTGATTTTGTCCTTGAAGGGTTTGTTGAGACACACATCCAGTGGTTGCAGTATGCTTGTCATACCTCCTGGTATGACAACTTGGCAGCATTTATGGCGCTTCATTTGATCTTTTAAATCATCCGTCAAATGGCCACGGAATGCGTCAAGAACAAGAAAATTGTTGAGGTTCAAATTGGCCCCGGGTCTCTTCATCCAAATGCATCTAAACCAGTCCATCATTAATTCTTCTGTCATCCATCCCTTTTCCTGTACTCTAATTTCAACTCCTTGGGGAAAGATGACATTTTTTGGCATGCGCTTCCTTTTGAAAATTATCATAGGCGGCAATTTCTTGCCATCAGCTGTACAGGATAACATAACAGTGATTCTCATCTTTTCATAACCACAGGTTTTCAAACTTACACTTTTGGCACCTTTTTTATCAACTGTGTAGTTCATTGGCATGTCAAAAAACACTGGGGTTTGGTCGCAATTTCCCATTTGACCTGGTAGAAAGTTTTTGCTCCGTCTTAGGTTGATAACATACCTCTGAAATTCAACGAGCTTATCTTCAAAATCGTTCGGCAGTTTCGAGGCAATGTGAGTCCTCCTTCTCAGACTTAGGCCATTTCTTCTTAAAAATCTAACACACCAACCTTCAGAAGCCTTGAATGATGTCCTGGGAATGTTCAGTTCTCTTGCTGTTTTATTGGCCTTCAGCCTGATCATGCTATACGTAACACCTAGGCCTTTGTTACGTTGTTCTTTCACATATTCAAGAACTTGGTTTTCCATTTCAACATACCTTCCGCGTTTGGGGCCTGTCATAGCTTTCTTCGTACTTTTCATTTTGAAAATTTTCAATCTGTCTTTCTTCCAACGTCTAACATTAGTCTCATCTACTCCAAATTGGCGCATTGCTGCTCTGTTTCCATTTTCGTCTGCATAACTAATTACTTTCCTTTTGAAAGAAGCCATGTAATGGCATCTTTGACTAGCCATAGTTTGGTGTTCACTACATTCACTACTTACTAACTAAATACGGTAACACTTTCACTAATCACTACTTACTAATTAAATAATACTTTGACTAAATAATTTCAATTAGGTTAAGTCAGCATAGCAATAGGCTAGTTCACAATAAACCAAACAACAACAGTGACTTTTGTTTTGAGTTTTTATTTGTTTCTCCTTTCATCTGTCATTTGCCGGCTGTAGTAGCTTGCCAACCTCAAATAATTGTTTGCCCTTTTTGAGGGTAATTTTAGAGTTAGAGGGTATTTTCTAAGACAACAATATTCATGTTTAGCCGGTAAAAATATAATTACAGTAATGATAAGTTATTCTTTTGATATGGTTTTAAGATTTGAAGCTAAAAACCAATGTCTCTATCATAAAATAACAATAGGTAGATAGCCAAAAGGGTAATTTTTAGATTTTGGTTGGCAGCACTATCCAAAAGATGAGAATAATTGGCTTGAAAGACAGTGGGGAGAAATGTAGAAGGGTGGGAAGGGGAAGTGGTTTGTTTTGCAATAGAAGTGGGTGACGTCAAAATGAGGTCACCAATCAGGGATAGGAGGGGCGGGGCTTAGCGGTATTTGTTTTCTTCCACTTGTCATCTTGTTCTTTGTCCTACATGAGCTTGTTCTGTACAAGATAAGGTTTGTGGCTCTACAGAGAAGCTTCTGTGGGTAGAGCACATGAACAGGTGATTGTTAAACACAGTGTAGGACTGTATCGGTCTCTCTCACTTCCTTTCCTTCTTGAAGCAGTTTAGCCTCAGTGTCCAGTTAACACTTGCCGTATCCAGTCGCTTTACTGGGTAGATACTTTGCCTATGAATTATGGAATACTCTTGTGTAAAACTAGTTTTGGGACAAATGGGTATAAATAAAACAAGTTTATTACTAGTTTTTATTTAAATACATCATGTAACTAAGTAACTTATACCAATACTTCATTTGTAAATACACTTTACATGACTTTCGTCAATTAATAGAGCTCATTTTGTGATCGCTAGATTGCCGTTTTTCCTGGATAATATTGCCCGGTAAACTGGGTGCGGCTTAGATTCGAGTGTGGCCTTTTTTACCTAATTTTCAATCAAAAACAAGGGGTGCGGCTTAGATTCGCGTGCGGCTTAGATTCGAGTATATACGGTAGACTTTTTTTAAAGCTATAGCTTTATAACTTGAACTCAGACATTTCTGAGATCCCTTGCAAGGTGTTTGAGAGTGGAGTTAAGAAGAATGGATCCATTTTTTAACCAGGTAACCTCCCTTTTAAAATATATTACAACACACAAACTATATAAGTTCAGTTTTTCATGTAGCCTACTACTATTTTCTGCTCTGTATGTGCTTATTTGATTTTTGTACACTTAT